>CAKKXW010000003.1:78067849-78100331 GCA_920937365.1 Sphaerophoria rueppellii
ACATAGTCTGGCGTAGATAGATTTATCTCCTTACGGAGACCAACTTACTTCGGCGAGTTTGCACGCGATAGTTTTATAAGCAGCAAGCCTATCTTGCGGGGTTTCTAGTTTGATAAGCAGCTCCTGTATCGAGAGCGTTACACTGGGGCTTGTTCAAAATAGTGCTTTAACAGAAAAAGCATTGGAAAACTGACACATTCTCACTGGGTTAGTACAAAACGACCAAATTGCAGCTTGTAGGCAAAAAGAGAGCGAACACCCGAAGTCGTTACTCTAGGTATTATATATTCTCTATGATTCTAACGAGGTTCTATACAACGGGATCGGATCAACAGAATTGACAATTTCGTGATAAAACTTGTTCGGGGTCACATTGCGAGAGCTATGTCCTCGACGAATAGTTTGATCTTTGGGGCGTTCTATCCGAACGACGAATATTTTGATAGCGCACGTTTGAGCGGCTTCATTCAACCAGAGGCATTCCTCTATTTAGATAGATGCGGTCTGATACAGGGAAGATTGGCGGTGCCGCTAATCTACCGTATCAGACGAAGAACCGTCGATCGGCGGCTCCTTTACAGTCGAGAGGTCCTCGCACCAGACGGAGCAGAGCTCCTTCGGTTCAATACGGCTGTGTCCGAATCGATAAGCTGAAGCAGGAGAACCAGTTCTATTGGCTTCAGTCAGCACTTGACATGAGTAGTCGGGTTGGGGTTTGAGTCTTGGGTGGCATAATACTTGTTTTAGTTTAACCAAAAGACAACAAATATAAAATAATAAAAAAAAGAAAACAAAACTACAATATACAAGAAAGTGAAATGAAAAAAAAATTAAAGAGATTTGATGCTGTGGTTATTCTAATTTGTAAGAAGTTGTTAGGTAGAAAAGGTACTTATACTTACTTAAGGTGGCGCTACAGTCCGTTGTAGACTTGGGCCTCAATCAACAGTCTCCGCCTGCCAGACAGCTCGGTCCCTAGCTAGCTGTCTCCAGTTTTGAACTCCAAGTTGATTGAGGTCCTCTTCCACTTGAGTGCGCCACCTGAGTCACGGTCTTTCTCTCTTCCTACGTCAATCAGGAATAGTGTTGAAGGCTTTCCGGGCCGCAGCATAGTGTCCATCCGGTCTAAATGACCGATCCATCTGAGTCTCGAGACCTTGACCCTCTGGCCATCCATGTCATTGTACAACCCGTAAAGTTCGTTATATCTTCTTCGCCATTCCCCTTCAATGCAAACGGGGCCAAAGATGGCTCGAAGAACTTTCCTCCCAAAATAGCCTAAGGAACTTTCATCCGATTTTGTCAAGGTCCATGCTTCTGCACCATACAGCAGGACTGAGATGATGAGTGTGTTGTAAAATTTTCCCTTGGTTGCTCCAGAGAGGGCTTTTCCACTCAATTGCTTTCTTAGCCCAAAGAAACAGCGATTAGCAAAGAGTTACTCTTCGTCTGACCTCGGCGCTGGTGTTATTGCCCGTGTTTATAGCGGAGCCTAGGTAGACAAACTCCTCTACTACCTCGACGTTGTATGCCTCTATTGTGACGTTCTGTCCGAGTCGTGGGTGTTGGGTGTCCTTCCTCGAAGACAGCGTATACTTCGTTTTACCCTCATTTACCGCTAAACCCATTTTTGTCGCTTCTGTCTCAATTCTCACAAAGGTGCCATTGCCATCACGCTGTGTTTTTCCCATTATATCAATATCATCGGCGTACGCGAGAAGTTGAACAGATTTTTGGAAAATAGTGCCCCTGGCGTTGACGGTGGAACTCTGGCCTATCTTCTCAAGAACGGTGTTAAAGAAATCGCACGACAGTGCATCGCTTTGTCTGAATCCTTTTCTGACGTCGAAAGATTCCGTAAGTTCGTTGCCAATCTTGATGGAGCAGCGAGAGTTCTCCATCGTCATTTTGCACAAGCGAACGAGCTTATCAGGGATGCCAAAACTAGAAATAGCTTTATACAGTACGTCTCTGAAGATGCTGTCATACGCGGCCTTAAAATCGATGAAAAGGTGGTGGGTATCGATTTTGAGTTCATAGGTCTTTTCCAGGATCTGCCACAACGTGAAAATTTGGTCGATGGTTGACTTTCCTGGCCTGAAGCCACATTGATAAGGACCGCAATCAGATTGTTGACGAAAGGCTTTAGACGTTCACATATTACTGCAGATAGGATCTTAGAGGATCTCCCTTTTTCAGGATCGGGTAAACTATGCTGAGGTTCCATTCATCGGAGCATGCATTCCCCTGACCATATAATACAGATGATTTGGTGCATGCTCCTATTAAGCTCGTCGCATGCTGCTTTGAACAACTCAGCAGCTAGTCCATCTGCTCCAGCAGCTTTGTTAGATTTTAGCCGTGATATTGGGGTTTTCACTTCTTCTTGGTCAGGTTCTCGGAATTGTTGGCTATCATCTTGTCCGATGAAAGGCTCCTGTCTGACGGCGGTATTATGTTCGTCGTCACCGTTATACAGTATATACAAGTGGTCTTTCCAAATCCGCAGCATTGACTGCGATTCTACTATTATGTTCCCTTCTTTATCTCTGCAGGCATCGGTTCGTGCTCGATGACCTTGAGCCAGCTGTTTAACCTTTCGATAAAACCCTCGAACTTCATTCCTGCTGTTGGCTCTCTCAACATCGTCGATCTGACGCTTCTCATGCTCTCTCTTTGAAGAGCCGGTTGATCTTTGATATCAAAATTGCAACAACAACAAGAATTTGGTTGATGGTAATTTTATTTCTATTAAGATTTGCGTTAACATGAAATATATTTAAATTGTAAATAGAAATTGGTTTCGTTTTAACAATAGCCAGCAACAGAATGATAAATCAAAAAATGCAATTACAAAATGAAGTCAATAAGCAACGTCATTATTCAATAAACGAAAATAGACGAAAATAGGTCTAATATGCTAATGCTAGGCATGTTCAGTTTCTTGTAGACATCTTGATTTCGTGACTCGATGACAACATTAATTTCAAAAATAAACAAACAAATCAATTTGACAGATAAACACTTTTAACTCACTTCGTAAGATGGGTGGGGACCTCGGAATAGGTACGAATTGTAACTATTTTTCGAGTGACATGAAAAATTGTGTACATCAATCCCGGTTAGAGACACGTTGACAGATAGAAAAATACCCCATATATTCTTTAAAATCAAAACGGTTTCCAGCACATTTACAAGCAGGATCCATACGTACCTACATACTAAGGATGTTAACATTATTCTATTCTCTTGATTTGACGACTGATTGACATCCCTTAAAAATTAAAAGTTTCCTCTCATTCCCCGTAATGACAGAAATTAATGCAAAACCCCTTTTAAACTCAAATTCAAAAAATTACTCATTCCTAGACAAAATCAACAATTGTTAAAAGCTTTTTACGTCTTTCCTCAAGCTTTAAGAAAGGACAGGAGATCCCTACATTTATATTTAAAAGTAGGAAAATAAAGATTTTTATCAGCGGAAACCAAAAAGGACAAAACGAATACAAACCCAACAACCGGCAAAAAGAGTCCAGTAGGCGTTGTCGTGAAACATTTATATTGATTTTAAGAACCTTCTTTGGCTAATTGTGATTGTGATAAAGGCAACAGACTCTCAAACCCATTATTTTTAGGTCAAGATTGGGGTTAAGAATTCATCAATTTATTATTTTTCTTTCTCTGCTTGCTGCGCCATGTTTTGTTAAGAATTGAAATGAGACCCTTAATAATGACATCAACGTCTCCTGCTTCTACAGGATTCTAAGTTTTAATTGAAACATTTTTATTGTACAGCAGCAAAAAGGTACGTGAGGCGACTTGGCTGAGAAAAGGAAAACTTGGTTCTCATTGTTTGCTTCGTTTTTGGAAGGGCCAATTTTTTTTATGCTGCGTCATGATGATTGCCTTGTTTTTTCGTTTGTTTAGTGTTCTTATTATTTATTTAATTTTAGTCTGATCCTTTTTCCAATTAATATTTTGTTCGGAGCTGATGAAGGAGAAGACCCTTTTTTAAACTTCGTTATGCGGTTAAAGGAGACGAATGAGAAGGCGATGGAGTTTAACAATAAATATTAATGAATAATGACAAAGCAAAATGTGAATGGTCCTTTTCAATGTCTGATTAGATAGGAGATTTCATTGTTTTTATCAAAATGAATGAATGGATAACTTTGAATTAGGAAAATTTGAGGATTTTTTCTCAAAGTTATCGAAAAAGATGAGAAATCTGATTTAGATCATGTTCATGTTTCTTGTCTCCACAAGCTTCAAATGGCACACGAAGTCATGACGATCGTGGAGAGGGTTTTGCGTAACCGACTGCTAAAAACAATTACGGCGCCTAGAAACCACTGCAGCTCTTAGGCAAAATGCAGTTCCAGGAACTTATCTGCGGATAATTATCTAGCTAATGTCAATGCAGAGTTGGCCTTATGAATTATCTCCATCAATATGGGGAAGAAATTTAAGTTAACGGTCACATAAAATCCCCAAATCCATTATTTTGTTCTTACTATCTGTACGGGATGACTATCAATATAGTAAACATGTGGAATCGTTTTGATGCGTTTACGTGAAAGGATCGCAGTCTGACATTTACTAATGTTAAGTTCTGAGCAATTTTTGGTACACCTTGAGAAGTTGTTGAAATTTTTCGGAGGAGAGATTAATCTTCACGTGCTGCGATGATTTTGAAAAAAATCGTATCGTCAGCGTAAAGATAAAGAGGAGAAGGACTAAATGACTAAATTGGGGTACACCAGAAGTGGCTAGAATAGGATTGGGACGAGCGGATCTAAGTCGGACATAATACCCACGATTTTCAAGGTATGGAGTTATTCATTTCAATCTTACGATTATCAATGACCTTCACGTCTTATTTATGTGCGTAATTCATTTCAGGAAAAGAGGTTCAAAGCCTAAAGAGGATAGTTTAAAGGCTAAAAGATTATGAGAAATTTTGTCAAACGCTCTGCTGATGTCAGTGGAGACAATATTAACCTCATTCAAAATTTTTAATGCTCTTAGAGTGAATGAAACAAATTCTACAAATTTTGTGATGGTGGATCTGTTTTTTAAGTAACCGTGCAGGACTGGGCTAGTTAAGGACCTGCAACGGAAACTAAGGAGTTCGTATAAAATACTTTAAAAAACTTTAGCAATTGGTCTTGGGACCCCTTTTAGTGAATTGGTGTTGTGAAGTGAAAAATGTTTGATAGAGGACTTGAAAGAGAAGACATCCATTTTACTAGGAAAATGGCAGGAAGACAATCAGGCCGGGGATTGGACTCATTAAGTTGAGAAACTTTGTTTTCAATGGCCGCTGGAGCTATGCAATTGGGTAAAAATGCATCCATCGAAAAATCGGTAAATACCTACACAAAAACTTGCAATCTAACCTAAACGAGTTTTAAACGAGTCTTTGGAGAATGAGACTTTGAAATATGTTCCAAAGTAATTGGCTATAATTAAATTGGAAGTTTCATCATTGAAGAAGGATGGATACCCATCCGACTTTCTTTTGTGATTAACGAACTGAAATAAGGATTTGGGATCGATAATAAAATTTGATTGAGCTTTAATAAGGTATTCTTGGAAGAGAGAATTGTAGGTACGGTTCGTTGAAATGCTGATAATAACCAAAATTCCATTTTAAGCTTTATATTTACATATTCTTGAAAACTGTTTACTTACTTTTAGACATTTGAAAATGTTATATACAAAAAAAATAATTTAAAAATAAAGGCTCCAACATTTTTTTCATTAAAAAAATCAACAATTTTTTTAAAAACTCATGACATCAATTTTTTGTTTTCAGATGAAATGTAGGTATTTTTGAGGTATATATTTCAATTTAAATTTTTATTTATGAATTTTAATTACATGTTTTTATATTTTAATGTTTTTTGTGAGTTATAATTTAGAATACAGGAGCAAATTCGTACGACCAACTCGTGCGCATACTTTTTTTAACGCTTTTTTTCAACATTTTATTTTACTCCCATCTATTTTTCATACCCGGCTCTATTTATGAATCGATTCTAAGAGAGTACTCTCCAACAATAAAAGGCAACAACGTGTTTTCAGGCCCTTCTTCGAATGTGTTTCTTGCTTTTACATTGAAATGTACAGTGGTAGTAAGGCCAAGCATTTATCAAAGTAGCCACTTCTCCAGTATTTGGTTTCACAGGGTAAAATCACCCCAACTAGGTTCTAACATCTGATACTGAGGGGCACACAAAACAAATAAGCAAGGGACATACACTCTGTTATGATTATGACTCATTAGTCATTACAAATACAAATATATAAAATCGAAAGATTTATTTAAGACTTATTTTATTAATAACAAAATAAATGACAAAACACCACAACAGTCAACACCAAACACGCCCGAAGATGGAATAATATTTCCGAAACGCGTCGCATAAAAATTATTTATAATTTATAAGTTGTGTTTTGTTATTTATTTTGTTATTAATAAAATAAGTCTTAAATAAATCTTTCGATTTTATATATTTATATAACCACACAACTGGAGACCAAAAACATCAAATATGAATTACAAATACCCTTAATTCACCATTTTCCTTAATTCATAATATATAAATTAGTGATGGGTCAACTCGGTTTGCTAACTCGACTTAACTCGAGTTAGCCCTTACTCGAGTTAAATCCGTTTGTTTGTTTTTCACCTCGAGTTAGCCAACTCGGATTGCCAACTCGGTTCTCCAACTCGGATTGCCAACTCGGTTCTCCAACACGGCTTGCAGCTCGGTTTGAAAATTCGGTTCGACAACTCGGTTTGCAACTCGGTTTGCAACTCGATCTGCAACTCAGTTTGCAACTCAGTTTGCAACTCAGTTTGCCAACTCGGTTTGCCAACTCGGATTGACAATTCGGTTCGCCAACTCGGTTTGAAAATTCGGTTCGCCAAATCGGTTTGCCAATAAGGTTCAGCAACCCGATTCGCCAACTCGGCAATTGATAAAAAAGACTTGCTTCTAATTTTCTAAGTGTTTTTTTAATTTTGAGTTTACATATTATATACAAGGCAATTAATTACCAAGTAGTAGAATTTCATTATCACGGATGCCATTGAAAGAAACCTAATTATTCCATTTTGTATGTGTTTTCTATAGACAGGTTTTCGGGCATATCCGGTATTATTCAGAACGAAATACATATATAGCGACCTTGAATCGTTCTTTATCTTTCTATTGAGCCATTGACATTCAACTTTTATCAGCGGATGGCAGAGATTTTGACGGATTAAAAACTTGATATTTTCGTTCTTTTTTATGTTTTATGTTTTGAACGAAATATTCCTCTAGTGACATAGATTCGTACCTTATCTCTCTATTGAGCCATGGACATTCAACTGTTGAACAGCGGATGGCAGAGATGTTGACGGATTAAAAACCTGGTATTTTCGGTTTTTTTGTTTTCAGTTTCAAACTGAGTTGGCAAACCAATTTGCAAACCGACTTGGCGAACCGGATTTTCAAACCGAGTTGGCAAAACGAGTTGCAAACCGAGTTGGCAAAAAACCAACTCGAGTTAACTCGGCTTACAAAATTTACGGTTCGGCACATTACTAATATAAATCATATAATATGCCCTACATTCGTAGTATAAAAATAACCACAAAATTGCAATAATTATCAGTTGACGACCGGTCACCGACAGCGTCTGTAATCTTCTTTAAAGATGACAAAAGAAAATTCTCGATTTTCCGTCATGTTATAAAAAGAAACTTAAGATTTTCAGGCAGGCTACTACTTCAATGGAATGCAGAAAGAAATTCTGCAAAATTCACACGTCAACAACAGATGCAATGCACAAACTTTTAAAAGTTCGTCTGGTATGCAGACAACATAATAATATTTGGAATACTTTGAGGTTTTGTTGGAAATTAGTAGTCACTCACTCATTGCGTCTCCCATATTGAAATCGCCTGTTAGTATTGACCCATAAGGTAGTTGAAGAACTATACTTCTTCGATCTTTAATTTGTTGTTCTTAAAGGAATAATTTCGAAAGACTAAGTATATTTACTAAGACTAAGTATTTCTTTCATCAATTCAACCCAAGCTGTTTATATTTCTTTACCAGGAACAATGTGGGCCTGGGCAGGGATCCAAAACCAATTGTAAATTTAATCGAGAGGTCGTTCTTTTTATAATTGTTTGAATGTTTAAAGATTGAAGGAATTCAGGCATTTTATTGATTTCTTTTCCAGGATTTAAGTGTTTCAAGTTGTGTTGTCATCCTTTTGATTTATTATTCTCTTGAGAAAATTTCGATTTTCAATTAAAATGACAATCAATAAACAAAAATCGAACACCCGCATGAATAAATTCGTGGTAACCGAAGCCACATGAATATTTCAGGAATAATATTGCAGATCAATCGAAAACTATATTTCTGCTTGTCTGAATTTTGGTGTAAATGCAGTTGGTTTGCCATGGTTGCAAGGTGAAACAGGTACAGGTAGGTATATTGAAAATAAATTCAATGAGGAAATCCAATTACAATGCTTTCTGTACAGAGATGTAAAAAGAACTCTCGACAACCAATTAATAATGTAAATATTTGGCTGGACTTGTGGTTGGTTTTAATATCAGTTTTACTGTTTGTGTTTCAATTTAATTTTTTTCGGGTATATAAGCATATCATTCAATACTATTTTCTGCATCGAAGCCCAAATCTGAACAAGGCTTTAACTTCTCGAGAAATTGACGCAACCTCTGTTTCCATTGAAATTATTTATTATTTCCTTGACGGCCCATAAACAGCACACTGGTATATGTGTTCGAGGATATGGGCCGTCTGTTGTCTTGTGTGCGCACCGATTTTGGTGTGAGACGCCGCGTGTGGGTAAAATTAAAACTTTTTGATTTTAGGTGTCGGTGTCACGATCGGTGTGAGTGGCGGAATGCCACAGCAATAGTGTGCTGTATATGGACCGTTTCATTTACTTTGTAAGATCACGGTCGTACCGTTTCGTATCATTTTCTGTTCCATCACTACTTCCCCTTTCTACGGTAAGTGCCTTAGTGAAAGAGCCAGTTGCCAGTTGCTAGGAATGCTCATCACTTCATTAGTTTACCCTCGAGGGCAACTTTGGTCGTACTATTAAATACAGCGATTTGCTTTATACCCGTGCTACACGAATTTAGCACTCTCTTTTACACTCTTTTTTTTCCAATCATTGCTATATGCAGATATTAAAGACCAACGTACAATGTACAACCAGAAGCTTGACTTCTTGTTCTTGTCAAACAAGCAGTTTACCAAATTTGTAATGAGTACTATACTTGACTCCTTTTCTTCTAATTATTCGGTGCTGTTTTGATTAAGATGTCGTGCGGATCATAATTCTTCCACACATCGTTGCTTTTCGAGCAGAGTAGCATGAGTCGAAATTTTAGTTTTACAGATAAGAACAGAGAACTAATTAAGAAAACACGCAATTTTTCTGTGTAATCGGTATCAGCCTACTTCTTCTAGTTTTCGTGTTGTGAAAAAGTGCAGATTTAAATTTTCACAAACATTCCTGTCATTTTGTATGCAGTAATGACATTTTTTTCTGTTGTTATCGACGATAGGTTTTGTGTGTTCCAACAAACATTCCAGGATTATTAATATCACGCAACAGATTCCCAAAGATAACACGGGTTGACGGGTTTATAATACACAAAATTTGCTAACTGATCCGGTGAATTTACAGAGTATGGTGGATAGAAAATCTGATGGACCTGGTGGTTCAGCACACTATAGAAACAAGTGCTTCTATTTCAAATCCAGAAGATTTCCAAATTGTTCCAACTCCTATGGATTCACCGGAATCTTATACTGATGAATCATTATGGTCAGTTGTAGAAACTTCTATGGGATTACAGCACCGGTTATCATTACGGGAAGAGTTTCTATACAAGAAAGATTTCTCTACAAATAGCCATCATAGATATGAACCTGTAATCCTGGTTTCTCCGGAAAACTGTGAGCTAGTGGTTATGTTTATGAGAAAATGTGAAACAAGTGAAGTGGTTCACTCTAATATTGAAGTTTAGTCTTCCGAAGAAGACTTTTCATCCCATGATATATTTACCCAAATGTTTGTCCACCCACCGACTTATGTCTAGCATCAACACCTCAAGTTGAAGATAAATGTTTCTTGCAGCGTGTTTGGTTGAGTTCAACCCTAAGTACAGGTAAATTAGGTATTAAGAATAGCCCAATACAAGAAAGAAACGAAGTCGAAATAATACTTTTTATTTTAATGTCGATACTACGTGGATATGGGTATGTAAAATCTTCTTTTATGTCAACTCTAGGAATAAGTCATATAGGTACCTATCAAAACTGTCCTTTGAAAGAAGAACTTAAATTTTTAAAATATAGTTGACATGGACATGGACAAAAGAAGTAAGGACTTGACATTGAGATATGAAAAGGGATAAAAGAGCACATTTATTCGATTCCACGGAACCCAAATCACCATTGCAGGGCAAATTCGAGTGAGAATACATCGACGGAGGCAAAACTATTTCGGAACTACACAAAATTACGTCAACCAATGTGCTAAAAAGAATCTTCCTTTCGCTAAGTACTTGCCATACTATCAAATGTTCAAGAAAGATTACGATTTATCTTTTCACTGTTCAAAGAAGGACTAATCTTGCTTTTGAAAACGTTCGGGACAAAGGAAATGTACGAGAAAAATATGAATAGCACATGGAAGAGAAAATATTATCGAGAGAAGAGACCGGAATAAACTGCTTTTAAGTGATGGATTTACCGTTTCAGTTTATGAGCTTCTCCAGGCTATGCTCACATGTCCAAAAGGAGATTCCGGATCGTTCTACTAACGCTGCATGTCAAAGTTCAAAGTTTTCAATTTTACTTGAAATAATTGAACGACAAGGTAACTACGGATATCGATATTGTGTTTTACAGTGATAATTACTATGGGCAACAGAAGAATGGGTTCATGATTGTTTTATATACCTACGCATTTCAAGTTCTGCTTAATCTGAGGAGCATTACGCATAAATTCTTCATTAAAGGCCACTCATAAAACGAAGTCGATTCTGCTCATTCCGTAATAGAGCGCAACGTAAAACGATCATTAAAATCGGCTCCAATTTTGTTTCCAGAACAATTTGGTATCCTTATTCGGAATGCCTTAAAGCCGGGACGTCCCTATAAGGTGCATGAAATGGATCATGCATCGTTTTATGACATCTATCCGAAAACATCGGATCTAATTACTCTATAGGTGATCAAAAAAACAGAGAGCTAGGGGACATAAAACCAATGATGTTTCAGAAAACATCTTATCCTGATGACACTTGCAGTAAAATTTCAATAAAGAAAAATATAAGCTTAAAGGAAAAAATAAGGAATCTTGTTTTGATACTCGCTTACTAAGGTATTTCTTCCAAAAAGAATGAAAGACTGCTGATGTCGTAACAACAATCGATAAGTACAGCATTCTATGGAGTGTGACTAAAATTAATCGGAATTCTTTGAAAAAGCTTTAAGTATAAAAATAAATAAATTCACTTTAGTTTTACAATCAGAAGACGACTCATTACTATTTTGCAGCTCGAGAGCTTAGGATAATACTCATTCCAAAATCATGCATTTTAATGCTAGGATATATAGGGTGATTGACGAGTGTTGTGCCAAAAAGGTAGAGCTAGTAGGTTGAGTTGATACGAGAAAAAATTGTATGGGGGGAGTCTATCCCCTCCCCCGTTTAGCCAGTAGGGGCAATTTTTTCGGTTTCATTTACAACACTATTTTTGAAAAAAAAAAAAAACAAGTAAACATTTCTGAACAATTTTTTTTCAAAATATTATCAATGCTGTTGTTATTTTTAGTCGAAAACAGAAAACCGGATGCTAAAATGTCTTTTCGCTTTTAGATATAAAAAAAAATCCAAAACTACTTTTTTCTAAGAAAATCTTTGATTTTATTTTTACCTATCTGGGCCCTATTGCACCAACAACTTTTCACTTTTCACTTTGCAACTTTTCAAAATAATAATTTTCTGCAAAGTAAAAGTATAAAGTTTTTCACCAAAAATGAAAAGTTCCTTGTCGTTATTATAAAAAATTACAAAAAAAAAAAAAACAATTCCGATGAAATAAAAAATGTATATTCCAAATTATAACTCATAAAAAACATACAAAAATAAAAACAGGTTATTAAAATTCATAAAAGAAAATTAATATTAAAATATGAAGGTATCTCAATAAAACATTTTTTCTGAAAAAAAAATGATGTCATAAGTTTTTTTTTTTAATTGTTGATTTTTAAGATTAAAAAAAAAATCGTATAGCGTTTTTTTTAAATAATTTGTTTATATTTAAAAATTCAAAATCGTTTTAAAATTGATTTGGGTATGCAGTGTTAAAGAATATGATTACATTTTATAATGGAAATTCGGTTTTTAATATTGATCCGCTTACGAGATACAGAATTTTGAAAAAAAAGCTTTTTTTTAAATACAAACAAATTTTTGAAAATGTGTTTAATACAAAATATAATTTGTGGCAATATATACGTACTTTAAAAAAATCAATGGAATCAGTGTTTAAGGCTGTAGGTGCGTTTACAGACTGACAGACAGATAAACGAAATCGCCGGACCCATTTTTTTCGACTTCTCCATCATTGAAATGTCACATTGCACAAAATCTCAACTTTTTTACGAGTTCAATACTTGCCATATATTCAATATGTCGCAAGTAAGAAAAGTGAAAATGTGAAAAACAATGTTGACAAGAACGCCAAAAATGTAGTTGTTTTGGAAGTGTTAAAAAATAGAAAGAGTATTTTTTTTTTAATGTATTATGCAAAAACGAACTTCATTATTTCGTTAACATTTTAATTATTCATTTTTCTAATTATTGAAAATGCACCTACATCCTACAATTCCATGCAATTTTTATTTTGAAAACCAATGAGGTTTCCTAGTCTTCCATCAAGAACTTTCTATTTGTCCATTCGATATAAGCGATTTTCAAACAAAACATTTCACGCAAAAAACGAAGTTTTCAATCTATGTACATAATGTTTGATTTTTCAAGTTTTCCGACTCCTTAATGAAACTTTACCATGAACTTTTCATAAATATCGGCTTGGCCGTTTCGGAGACCATATCGGACTTTATACACACAAACATAGAAACTTGTACAAACATAAGTCTATTTTTTATATATTCTGTATATTCATAATTATAAGGACTTATCAAGGCAAATGACCAACCGCAAATGAAATTTTTGCTTTGCAAATAATTGAAAAGCTTTTTAGTATTTGAAATGCAAAGTGCAAAGTTTAAACGTTTGGTGAAACGACTTAAGTGGTAGGGGTGTAAATTCTCCGTACGAATCACTCTCCATGCTCTCCAAGCATTGTAGCTAACCTCCTTGTACTAATGGAGGGATAACGTCGGACCGTATCTAAAATTCTTTCATCTATGATTGCGGGTCCTGCAATTGGCCTTTCACTTCTTCGATGCTCTAGCTCTCCGTGCTCTCTTAGACGCTGGTGGGTTCTTGAAAACATGCTACGACTTGGGAACCTCCTATTGGGATCTCTTTCAGCGTAGAGTCTTTCAGCTTCCCGATCTCGACCATTATCTAATAACTGTCCAATAACTCTTCTCGAGAGCATGAGTTTGATATTGTTATGTGCTTATGAGTTAATATTTATTGGAAATGGTTGTTTACTGAATATGCGATGACTTTTATTTACTTTAAGATTGATAATTCTTTTTTCATTAGAGAAAAATGGCGGTTTAATTATTTTAAGCCCCTAACGGGTAGAACCCATTGCCGACAACCCCAGGTATAATAAAAAAAATATGGGTCAATTTTCAGACATTATCAATGAACAAAACAATTAATCCAGGGAAAATCCGATATACTTTTTATTCTATTGAGTCCTCATTTTTTTTTTTATAATTTGCACCCACTCAAGGGATTTTTATACCCTTTTTATGCCAGAGACATAATGAGTGCATTAGGAAGACGAGAAGGGGTTGAAAAGGAGGTGTCGGTGTACATTGGTCTTAAATTCTTGAACATTGTAATGACTGGGAAAGACAGAGTGTGGAAGAGAGTTCCACATTCTCGTATTACGGCTAAAAACGATTCTCTATACTTAAGAGTACGTCCGAAGTTGGGCTCGAGGGTAAACTGATGGGCATTCCTAGAAGCGTGAGTATTACGGGCGAATTGTTTGAGGGGAGGAATGCAACTGGCTATTTCACTAGAGCAATTACTGTGAAAGTAGCGATAGAACAAGGAGAGACCCGCTACGTTACGGCGGTGGACCAAAGGAGTGAATTCGTCAGTGATCTCTCTATCACCAATCATTCTTACAGCTCTTTTTTGTATTCCATCCAAGAGGCTTAAGTAAGTAGCTGGCGCACCAGCTCAAAGGTTGGAATTGTACTCAAGCTTTGGGCGGATATAGGTTTTATAGATAATAGCCAGATCAGACGGGAAGAAAAATTTCTTGCACCGTCTTAAGAAACCCAAACATCTTGCGGCATTTTTGGCGACATCGCGTTTGTGCTCGGACCACAAGAGGTGGTCAGTGATGCACATACCGAGAATCTCGAGTTGTTCGGTCTCATTGATGCAAGTGCCACTCATGGACAGTGGCAAGGGGGGTATATCTCGCTTCAACGATGCAAGACAGCATTGAGTTTTTGAAGCATTAAACTCTACACGGTTTTTAATTCCCCATTGTACAATGCTGTTTATGTCAGAGTTTAATGAGCTTATCATATTTTGCCGTTGCAGTTCCACATCCGAAGAGGAGGGATGTGAATCTGGGAACGAATATGAGAAGCTAAGGGTACGATCGTCAGCGAAACAATTTATTGGATTAGAAGTTACAGACAGGAGATCATTAATAAAAATGAGAAAGAGGGTCGGAGACAAAACAAAAAAGACAAAAAAGTAAGATTAAAATTAAAAAACAAATAGTAAAAGAATGGTTAATGTTTCATAGAATAATTAAACAAAGAGTCCAGATAGGTAAAAATAAAATCAAAGATTTGCTTAGAAAAAAGTGTTTTTTTTTTTTTTAATATCCCAAAAACGAAAAGACGTTTTTGCATCCGGCTTTCTGTTTTCGACAAACAATTATAACGGCATTCAACGTTTAAAACAAAATAAGTACTTAAGCCTAGTATACAGTTCTTCAAAAATAAAAAAAAAAAACTAGTGTATTTCTTATGGGAGAGATTTTTGCCAAAAAAAATTATTTTTCATTTCACCACTGTGATTCGAGCTGTAAACCAAAATCGAAGAAAAAAAATTATACTCACCTCAATTTTTTTCACACAAAACAATGTGATTCTCATTGTATTCTACAGTGACTGCTAATTTATTTCTCAGAAATTTTTTCATGAAAAAAAAATGTTTGTTTCACCACTTATTTTTTTTGTCACAACGAACTGTATACTAGGCTTTATTTACATACAATTTGAAAAAAAATTATTATTATTTTGTATTTAAACTATTCGAGCTGTCGTTCCAATTTCTATTTGTAGCTGAGAATACTTTTTATATCATCTTATCAACCTTACACCGCTTAACCTTGACAAAAAAAAAATTAAACTCCATTTGTCCTTTTGATTTATGAGGAAAACGACACTTTAAAGCAGTCAAAAAGTGTTTTTTTTTTTAACCGCGTTAATCAATTATTCAACTTCCTAGTTTTATTTTTCATTAACAATTTTTTTTTAATATGACAAAAACTTTAAATGGCTGTCCTGAAAATTAGTGAATTTTGACTTGTGCAACTCTGCCGGAAAAGCGACGACATTACATGTTACATCTGCTTCACACAGAAATCACGATAAGAATCATTCCTTGATTTCACTTCCAAAAACAAAATCAAAATGACAGTTTGTTTCTAAATTAAAAATAAAACAGAATGCTTACTCTCATCAAAAATTCTCTGGATGGGTGTGAAGAATTGAGGGGACCTTCAATTTAACGCCGATTTCGAACGACAAAGTTGAGAAGTACTTCTTCATGATAGATTGATACTCTTGCAAGTTTTGTCAGTTCTTTTCAAGAGGCAGTGCAGGTGAAAGATGAAAAAAAACTTTTTATGGTAGGATTCGAACCCACAACGTTCTGCTTAGCAGCCAACAAACATAACCACTAAGCCACGGGCACTTTCTGGCCTTTTTATACTATTCTAAAATATCCGGACACTTCCGTTCACACTGGGTCAAGACAAAACTATTAGTCCGATTCAGCTGAAATTTCGACAGAAGCCGCCTACTAGAATCAGAATGTACCTACGGTACTACTGTAAATTGTTCTCGCGATATTGGCGTCAACAGGAGGTCAGGCTAAGTACCTAGTCAACGTAACTTCTTGTTCCGTCCCCAAAACCCTTACTTAATCACGCCTTAAGAAGTCTTATTTCATTTAAAAAGAATTCCCTAAAAAAACACTTTTAAATTCTCTTTAAGAGAAGTGTAAACCATATACATTTTCTGCAAATTAAATTTGAATATTCCATTAAATTCTTTTTCAACCAATTTTTGTTCAATCCCCCAAATTGTCAACCCACATGGTATACACCTTTCGAATTACTCTCCAAACAATGATGCTTTCAACTTCCCAAAAATAAATCCAGTTCTTTGCTTCTTAAACTTCCCAACACATACTGATTCTTCCCAAATACACACAAATTCAAGCCACTAAGTCCTTTCAAATTGACTTAAATTAAATCACATTTCATCATTACAATTTACAAGCAGAATGGTTCTGGTCATCGCACTTTCGATTTAACATCATTCGTCGTCGTCGACCAGCTTTCACTATCCCTTTACATTACTCACTTCCAAGTCCTTCCAATCCTCCTCACATATCAACTAACTTAAATCCTTCTGAACACTCTACTCTACATGCACTATAGGTACTTGCTTCTAAATCAATTACAGTTTAGTTCAGTTCGCTTCACCACCGCAACATTATTCGATTTTATGTCAAGCTTAAAGCAATGAGTGTACATCCCATATTCAATAAAAAACACCACTCAACACTTTTACAAATAGACTGTTAAGTATAATGATTTACTGTCAATGTAGTTAAACAAGTCCTTTTTATATATTTTCTTAAAGAGCTTCCTCCATGGTTTTATGTTCAACAAGACCGAAATTCATGAAATAGTTTAAAACTCCACTAACATATGTCGCGGTGATAACTTTAAGGAAGGCGGTTTGTTGTTTTTTTTTTTTTTTTTGTCAATCTGTCTGTTTACTTTAAGGATTGTCATTTGCACTCTGTTTCAATTGTTTGCCCCTACGCGCAGGTAAAGCTTTTTTCTCTCTGCCTTCAAGCACTCTACTCGATGTAAACACCTAAAAAAAAGCTCACTGCTTCAGGATAGCAGTGTCCTGTCTATGGCCTTTAGTCCTCTCCCGATTTTGTAACCGTTAACACATCGCCGGAAGTGAGCACTAAATTACTTTAGAAAAAAAAAATCAAACAGAAACCGTTACACACATCATAATTCATGCCGGATTACAATAAATCCTAGCAAATCTCTTGTGTAATAATTTAGTTCATATGCGAAGGACTCGCTCTGTTCTTGTTTTCTTTTTGGAAGTGGGCAATTTCAAAGCTTTTATTTTGTTTAATCGCTATGAGAATAACCGTTATACTGCGTTTTTATGAACGTTTATAGTGAATGAAGAAAAAAGAACGAGTAAATGCCGTTGTTTTTTTGCGCATCTTTCCGGTTCGGATAATACATTTTTTTGTATTTTTTGTCCTTTTATGGATTGTTTTTCCTGTCCTCTCAATATTCCTTTTTCGATATTTTTTGGAGTCCCCCAAGGGAATTACATACACACACAGAAAGTGATATGAAAAAAAAATTAATAAAAAAAGTGTATTGATACTTGATTAAGTTCTGCATTCTGCCAGCAACCAACTGATCCTGTGAAGCCTCATTCATATGTTCATATCCATTGCTTCCTAGATTCAACCATCATCGGTCTTCTAAAGGGATACAAAAACATTATAGGCCAGAGGATACCTTTGCAATTTTTTGCCATAAATCACTCAGCTCCTTCCTACCATATGTACAGTCTTCCTTGTGTGTGGATTTATGGATTGGACTTACAGTACTCCCTCAAATGCCTCCCTCTGGAGGAACACACTTTTGTTTTGGCAATTTTTGTTGCCTTATTCTTCAGAACAATGAATAATAATTTCCATCAGTTCCTTCGTTGTCTACATTTTTTTTTTTCTGAAGGACTTTGGCTAGGTATAACCATTATTGTCTACTCTCAAAAGACGCAAAAGAACGCACAACGATGATGGCAAAAATTTCATTTTGCGAATCTTATTAATATGCACTTCAATCTAATGGTTCGGTACTTTGAGTAAATGGCATAGGAAATTACCATTAAGCACACTACAGAAGTAGGTCCTTCAGGAGGTCCTTTTCAAGCGAAAATGCGTACCTATATACGAGTGTATTGTGAGTGAAAGCCGAAGATGATGATGGGAGTTCCTTCCTTACGTCAATGCTTCTTTTTGACCTTTTGATGGAAATTTTTGATCCTTCTTAAAGTGTGGAAGAGGATTGATCTTTCTTTTGTGATGCAATCAAAATCCGCACTCTTCTCAGAAAGTTTGAAATTTTGTAGTTCTAATCCAAATGACAAGTATGTGTGGGTGGACGTTCTGTCCTTGAACCCTGTCCAGTTCTTCGAGAAAAAAAAACACAAATAGGAAATCCCAGTACAGCGGATATTTGGTCGAATTAACAACTTCCCAAGGACTCGGATTAAAAATACAAAAAATAGCCAGAATGTGTGTTTTTGAAATCAATTTGAATTTCCGGTGCCAAGTATTTACATGAATAAAATATACAAATTTCCTCAAGTCGATATGATGGGGCTTCACAAATCCTCTTAATTTATTAACGGCGCTGGTTTCCTTTCTCCCAGGGTCGGTCGGCTGATGGTTGAAGCAATGTGACTTATCCAATCTCTTAAATATACAAGAAAAAAAAAGTTCTAAGTGAAAAAGGAAGTGTTTTGTGTTCCATCATTACCATAAATTCTATGGAAAATTTAATGTGAAAAGTTCAAGAATGTGAAAAATTCAAAGAAAGCAAAAATTGTTATATCCCTCCACCTGATTCGACAAAAAGGATATTCAGTCATAATAAAAATTCAATATGGATGATGCTGCTACAAAGAAAAATAGTCCACCAACATTATCTATTGATCGGGCGGCATTTTTGCTGCTCAGAGTTAAGAAAGCCTTTAAGAAGAAGCGGCAACAACGCAAGGATAGACAGTAAGTGTAGATAGAAACACAATAACTAGAACGGGAAGGATCTTAACTCCCTCTTCCTCCATATTGGGTTGTTTTTGCTGTTTTTGTTCCAATCAGCAATTTTGTGTGGTTTTTCCGTTGTTTTCGTTTCGCCCTCGTTTTTGAATCGACTTTGAATGGGAAAATAAACAAAGTCGAACGATTGTTTTTCGAATAATTTTTTTTTCTTTCAAAACAAGCAAAAAAGGAAGAGGAAGACAAAAACAAGAACTTTTTGACTAAAGTCCTCGAAAAGAATACCAAATGAGTGCGCGATGATGTATTCAAACATATATCTATCTAACGGTGTTGTATGACTTTATGTACCTAATGATTGTTCCTTTTCCCAAAATATCTACATACATGTCTTATAATACTGAAAGTAGGTAGAACAGAATTTTTATTAGATTGGACTTCCTTCTCTCTGAGTGCTTTTTTTTGTATTTTCTTTTTTTTTCATGAATCTTCCATATCGTTGAATTTTCTTCTTTTTTCCAAAAAAAACAACCTCAATTCTTGGGATGACACATTGGGGACATGTGAGTACTTTGTTACAGAAATCTCCTTTACCCCTAGTACCAGAAAAAGACAAAACAGATTTAGTAGTGTTTGAGAGTTGTTATGGTTTACTGAGGGAGTCAGAGTCAGAAGTCTATATGAAATATTGTCAAATCCCCAGGCATTAATTGGATTTGAGAAATTTCCAAACGTCTAAGGGTATGCGAGAGTAGCTCCACCAAAAACTCTCTTAAAACCTTGTTATAGCCAAGGTTTTCAAATTAATGCTGTGTGTTGAATAGAATGAGTTTACACATGCATGAGGACGGCCATTTATGAAGAGTATTGGAGGGAGATGGTTGGGGTCTGTATCGTGTACATTTGTATTTCTCACGAAAAAGTTATAAATTGGATTGGATTACGAGTGCGAGTACGGGTATCCTTTTGTGCATGCATGCTTCTCTATCTATAGAAACACATTTGTTTTGTAGTTGAGAAAAAAAAGTACGAGGATAAACGATTGCATGTCTAGAAAAGTGGGGGTTTCCCATGACCTATGAACTTTTTTTGCATACAAATTTGTATTATTTATGCATTTGTAGGGTGTTCTTGAACAGTGTCGGATGTTTTGTTAGTTTTTCTACAATAAAACGATCTTGTGTTTATTTTTGTTCCCATGAAAATAGAGGTAGGTGGCAAAGTGGGAAATCGTTTCATTTATATAAAGTAGTCATAATATTGTTTAGGAAATATTTGAGAATAAATGGGATGTTTGGGTTAAATTGTTATGCCAAAAATAAGAACAATGTAACGGACTTCAAGTGCACATATGGTCATATCCGGATTTGTTTTTATGGCAGAAGTTATAGGACGTATTAAGGCAGAAACAAACTCGAAGAGCAATATTAATAAATGATAAATGAGATAATAAATCTTTAATGCATATAAATATTAATGTCCTAAATTTTTACTGGATCTGAAATTAATTGGTTGATTAATGCACTTAATAAATCTCATCTTCTCATGGAGAAGATTGTATTTCTAGCCATATTCTGAAAATGATTGCACTGAATGTATCGGATATTCTCTCACATCTTTTCAATTTAAGTATTGGTACTAGAATTTTTCCTCCAAATTTAAAATGTGCGATTGTGATACCGATTTATAAGAAAGGCGATAAAAAGGAACCCAACGACTATAGACCTATTTCTTTGCTCTCTACGATTTCAAAAATCTTTGGAAAAGCAGTTAAAAACAACAGAATGTTGAGCTCAGGGACCGATCCAGAGAATTTTGTAAGGGGGGGGGGGGCGACCCTAAAAATGTTGATTTAATGGCAAAAAAAAGAGGTCTTTAAATTAATCGTACAGGGTTTCGAAAGGTATAACGAGTACAATTTTATAATCGATTTTTGCTTAGTGCGAATCTATCTATGATAAAATCTGTATTCAAGTCCAAATCTGAATGTTTAAAAGCGCTAACCCAACTAGCCGGTCTTCTGCCATGCTTGATCGCAGCCGAATTTGAGTTCTCCTGAGAGTAGAAAAAGTTCGCTCTCCACTTGCAGGACTGAACACTTAGGAAACAAAAATTTGGAGAGTGCGTGCGATTTCCATCTTGGAGGAACTAATCAAGAACATAATATACAAAGTTCAAAAGAACTGTCATACTTTTCCAAATCCTATTTTATTTTCCACGTTTTTTATTCGGATTCTATTAATATATCTATTGGTAGTGTCCGTGGCTTGGTGGTTAGGTGTTTTGGTTGCTAAGCAGCACGTCGTGGGTTTGAGTCCTACTCGTGCGCACAAAATTTTTTATTTCATCTTCCACGGGTTCTATCTCTTGCTAAGAACTGAGAAAACTCCCAAGTGTATCAATCGGTCATGAATGAAAGGCAGTTCGGAATCGGTGTTAAATTGTAAGTACCCTCAATTCTTCACACGCACTCAGAGAATATTTGATGAGAGTAAGCCACTTACGCCTTGGCTCTTCAAGAGCTGTCGCGCCACTACACTTTTATTAATATCTCTAAGACATTTTTGGAGATAGGAAACCAAGCTGTTAAACAACTTCCTACGGTAATTCAGTAGGCCAGTTCCACCTAAAAATATCTCACTGCGATCTCAAGGTCACTTTGACTGAGCCAAAATCATTGTGTGGAAAATAATTCTCAGTTCTCATTGAGATAAAGTGGTAACCTTACAAATTGTTGTTCTGCATATGTCAGTCACGTCAAAATAGCTGAGTAACAAATCTATATCTAAAATAATATCATCTCAGAGATCCCAGAATAAAATCTCAGTTCTCAGCTGTCCCACTTATAAAATCTCTGAGACCTCTGAGATCTCAATGAGATAGTTTTAGGTGGAACTGGCGTTATGAATTGAAGTTGATTTTATTAAAGGTATTATGTATGCAAAACTTTTATATTTTTAATTTCTCAGAGGAAGTTATTGTCAAGGGTCCAATTATGTGAATTTACAATTTTTGCATCAAATCATTTTATCATCATGTCAGCTTGTATATCCGTATTGGAGTTACGTTTTTTTCTACGATTATCTCGAGAACTACTCACAGTATTGACATAAAATTGGACTCGTTCGATGCGGGATTGCTTTGTTAAGTTCTGACTAAGCGATAACGGCTTAGCATTTTTTTAACTGGCATTACAAATTTGAAAGTAGTAAAAATTCGTCTATCTCGCAAACCGCTCATAGTGCTGATATCAAATCGGTCTCGTTTGGCCCAAAATTACTTGATTGAGAATTAAATAAGTTTTCACCGAAATCGGCTTAGCGGTTTTTTGTAAAGATTTATTCATGAAAACTATGATGATTTCAGCATTAAATACAATAGTTATTACTTATTAGTTCGAAAAACGTTTTTCATCAATTTTAGAAAATATACAATTTTACAATAATTTGTTATAAACAATTGAAAATGAGATTAAGCGGATATATTTTGTTTCTAGGAAATGAAATTGGCAACAATTGAATACTGTTTTTTTTCCGTCTGGGAAGTAAGTACTGTGGACCACAGGGGTCGCACTCATATTTAATTATTTTATTTTCAACTGAATATAATATTACCACGAGCCATGGTCGTGATGATTTATGTTTCACATTATTTTATAACTGTATGCTGCTTGTCGAATCACCAGTGGCTCGCCTCTGAATCCGCCCTTGGTTGAGCTACGTAAAAAAATATAAATTCTTCAGCTCGTCACAGTACGGCTTTCGAGAAGGGCTCTTTACGGAAGATGCGTTCCTAAATTTTTTTTCTTATATTAACAGTGGCCTTAATGATAAAAAAATGTATGCTAGGTTGTTTGTAGCCATAAGTAAAGCGTTTGACACAGTTGACCATTCTACCCTCTTATATAAGCTTCAATCAATTGGCTGTAGAGGCCAAGTATACAACTGGTTCAAATCTTATCTAAGGAACAGGACTATAAAAGTCAAAGTTAGAGATAACTTAAGCGACACTAGAACCTCTAACATTGGTGTCCCACAAGGCTCTGTGTTGGGTCCTATTTTGTTCCTCATATATATATACGTACAACAACTGTATGTTCAACTCACCATTTTTTGCTAATATTACGGCAATTTCAAACGATTTATATTTAGCGCATTAGACCTTCTAGTTGGCTTGAACCATGATGTTCATATATTGCCTATTTGGTTTGTTAATCACAAACTTTTTGTCAGCTATAAAACTAAGTATGTATTTTAAACTAATAAAAAGAAATGATCCTGACGTAAGCATTGTTTATCATGCACTTGTTCTTGTAGTGTTCTTTCAACCTTTGTGCATTATGATATTCACGAAAAATGCAGTAGCTCTTATATTAACATTCAAGAAGTTGATAGCTACAAATACCTTGGAGTTTCGTTCGATCAGATTATGAGTTGGTCTAATTATATTTCTGCTTTAAAAGAATAAATGATATGCTCAGTTAGAAGCCTCTATCACCTGAATAAGTATTGCAATACAAGAACTCTTAGAATGGTTTATTTTGGCATTTTTCATTCGAAACTTCAGTATGGGATATGCTGCTTGGGTGGGGCATATCAATCAAAAATTAACCCCCTTCTAATCCTACAGAAATGTGCTTTAAGAAAAATTTGTGGAGCCAATCGTTTAAATCGATCCATGGAGTTATTTAAATCCCATTTTGCCTATCAGACATTTATATTATTTAAGAAATCGTGATAATTATGTGACCGTTCCCTCGTTCCGTACAACTCATCTAAGAAACTTTTGCTCTGTTGTGACTCGAGACCCGACACATATTTTAAAAAACCCTTTGAAAACGAAACTTCTTCAATTTCAAAAAAAATGTCAAATCCGAAAAATTTATTTAAGACTAGCTGTACCCTGGCACGCTTCACAGTGGCACATGTGATTGGATGGTTAAGAAATGAGAAACAAAACAAAGTCTATTCCTTGCTGCAAGCAGTTTAACAAATCAAAAGCAAAAAATCTAAAAAATCAGACCTAACAGACTTCGTACTTCCTCGTTTGATAAAAATAAGACCTTATCTTTTGCACCCGGATACCACACTACCCGCTAAACTCTATTAACGGCCCTACTACCCTCTACCTGTTATCCGCTACCCACTACCTGCTTCCTGCCACTTTGTACCCCGTTACCCGCTGCCCACTACTTCTACCACTACCCGTCACCCCACTACCTGCTACCCATTACCTCGCTACTCCGCTACCAGATTTCATGGCCATATCTCATAAACGGCTTGGTCGATTTTATACAAAATACTTAAAACTTATTTACGTCACTACCAAAACGTTCCCTCAAAATACGCTCCATTGGTACGAAAATAGTGGGTCGAACTAAGCAACAAATCTTAAAAAGTGTAAAGGTTTTTTAACTGTCGATGAAAACAATAGGTCCGTTCGCGTACTTTCTGCACTAAAATTCGTAAAACAAGACATTAAAATGGAGTGGGGATAAAATTCTCTCACAGAAAAACAAATCTACAAAAAAGTAAGCGAACGGGAAAACAACAAATTTTTCCCACATTTTAATTATCAAGTTTTTTTATATGAAGAATTCAAACTTTGAATTTGAATTTATTTATTTATTTGCTATTTTAAAACAAATTAGACACTTTTCAGAAATCAGTCCAAAGAAATTTCTTGGGCTAAAATTCGTAGGTTGGGGAAATATTTTACTCTCTCGTGAGCGCTCTCTTTTACCAAAAATTACCAAATTTTTGAATACGCGAACAGCATTTGGTTAAATTTCGTAATTTGCAACACAGCCAATTAAATCATTAGACGTTTTAAATCAGTGTGTTAGTAGGGTCTGGAAGTTGAAAGTGTCTATACATACTGATGTTTTAAAAGTTTTGATCAACTCTCAACATCATTCATATTGTCTCTAATACATTTGTTTGCCAATTCTGGAGTCCCTCAGGGAAGACAGATAGGGTCTGAAAATCGAATGATACGTATTAGCCGAGCTTTCAAAAACAAACAAAAAATATTGGTTCAGGTCAATGTTCCACGTTCTAAAAACTAAAGTACTATTTCATAAGCTACAAGGTGTATGAACATGAAACAGTATTTTGATTACTAAATTTCGTCAAAATACAAAATCTTACAGACAAGGATTTTTAGCCTAATTTAGTAATTTAGTCCTTGTTTGGTTATTTATATCCATTTACTCCACCCTCCCATAAGATATATCAACAAGAACATTTCCCTGCCATACAACAAGTCATCAACAATCCAGCGCAGCGGTTTCATTATGTTTGTTTTTCCACCATCTAAATGAAATATTACACAACACACATAATATTTCCCCAGACACAAGTATCTACAAGAAAAAAGGGAGCACATTCTATAGAAATTGTGTTCTATAAGGACCCTTCGCAGTTGATGTAAATGTCAGTCATTTGTTGGATTTCGTCATTAAACTTATACTTTCCTGTGAAAATGAAAGAAAGTAGACCAGAAAATGACAGAGTGTCTTCCTAATAAGCAGTCTTTCAATATCATGAAAAGACTACAGAAACCCTTCGTCCGACATTCATTTAAGCAAATATTTTCTTTCTTTTTGTGAACCAAAAAGATACAAAATTAAGAAAAGTGTTTGCTTAGGATTGATGTAATTCTTTTACTACCTGACAGATCAAAACCTGCAAAATTAAGTGTGCACTTTCGTATACAATTTGAAGAAAACAATATTGGCTGACATTAAAAGGGGCCTGAAGTGGTCTTGAGGTTAGTTTATTTGATTTAGTTTGTATTTTTTTTTTTCCCTTATCGATTGAGTACCCTTGCCAAAATTCTCTCCTTCCTTGTGTAGAGATAAATTGGCAAGTAGAGTAATCGCGCTCATAAATATTAATCAATCTTTTTCAAAAAGTAGAAGATAAAATAGCCCAATAACAACCATGAATAAATAAAGGATGACGAGTGAGGAAAACTCTCAAGAAGTAAGATAAATGTTTTGTTTGGACCTTTTCCGCTGCCGGAATTGTAATGACATTAAAATACAAATCATGTCAGAGCAGAATAAATTTCAATTATATAAAACGTAATTAACAATATGACAATGCGAATTTAGGATGGTTTGAATGACATTCTTGGGAATTGTTCTAACACGTAAAATATTTGCATTGATAAAATGAAAAGTATAGGGCCTAAATGACTTCCTTGAGGGACACTGGACGAGACAAGCAGGAAATGGAGAAGAAATTTTTGATCTGAAAGACATAGTTTAATTTCTTCTGCTCAATCAGGAGACAATCCATGAAATAAAAAAAGGGGAAAGCCGAGGTTTTTAATGTGAAGATTATAATTTTGTGCTATTTTATCGACCGCGTTGCTTAAATCCTAAAATGTAATAGTGACCGTGGCGTAGTGGTTATGTGCATTGGCTGTTACGCAAAACGTGGGTTCGAAACCTTCCCGTGCTCATAGTTTATTTATTTCATTCTTCACGGGTACTGCTTTTGCGAAGAATTGACAACACTTCCAAGAGTATTAATCAATATTTCTGCTACGAGTACGAGTTCGCTGTTAATCCGAATGTATCGATTTCCCGGATTTCGCAGCAATTGGACGTGTCGTACAACTCACAATGGCGTATTTTGCATTTGAATTTGCATCTCCATCCTTACAAAGTTCAAATCACGTAACAATTGACCATTCACAACGCCGCCGGCCGTATATACTTCCTGGTTATTGGACCAACCAAAAATCATAACATCTATTTTTCTAACAACATTTTCTTTAGCAGTGAGGGACAAATCTGAAAATCAAGAAGAAGCCACCCCTTAACCCGGTTAGAATGGAACAACCCCACCATTTTTTCGTGTACATGTAGCCTATACTTCGGAGTAGCATTGTGTGTTCTTCTCCGATGAAAAAAATTACTTTTCCATCTGGGCCTTCCAAATTAGATATATCTACTATATTTCTATTTGGACCTTCCAAATCAATTTTTTTTATCGGAGAAGACCACACGGTACTACTCCGAACATGTGCGAAAATTGAAGCGTTGGTCTTTTCTGTGATCTTTAAGCTGCCTTAAGTTTTGGGTTGAAGACTTAAGCAATGTCAAATGGTAAGAATGCACTATTCTTGGGGAATCGAGAGTTTTGTAAATACGTAATTTCGGTTAAGACAATTTCCATTTTCTCAATCATTTAATATATCTGTGGAAAAGTCGTTCAAAATCCCTACCAAAAGTAAGAAAATTTTATCCAAAATTTCAATTGAATCATATCAGTTGATTTCATTTAAATTAAAATACGCATACATGATCTTATTTACTTACTAAAGGTGGCACTACAGTCCGGTGTGAACTTGGCAGGGGCGAACGCAGAAACAAATTTCTGGGGGGGGGGGGTCAAAGTATATTACATTATTTTTTATTTTAAATGTCGTGTTTTTTTCTTTTTTGGTACTATGTTTTGAATAAAAATTAAATATATTCACACATGTAGGTATCTACCTACTTATCATACATTTTTGGTTAGATGTAAAGAATATTTATAAAGTGAAATCCAAGCGCCTTGGTACTTTTGCCATAATGTTTATCACATCTTCATAATCGATGTCGATTTCTTTGTAGATATTAAGTAACATCAAGCCGTTGCAGCCACTCCTCGTTGATTTACTTCACAGATAAGTCTTTAATCTGCGCAGACATAACCAAAACCGCTCACAGACTCTGGCAGTGTCGCACCGATTTGCATATAGCGATGAACTGTCTTGTATAAAGAAGCATCGCAAAGTTCTATAAAGTTTTTGGGCCGTTTTTCATTTGAAATACTCAAGCAATGTCTGCAACAATAGTTTATTCAACATTGGCAACTTTAAAGAATTTATAAGAAATAAGAATAAAATTTGTACCTGCGCCACATTTTCATCTCAGTTAGAAAATCATCCAAATATCTTCTTATTCATGAGCAAATACTTCAACAGTGCATATTCTTCGCAGCTTGTAAACAAAATCCATTTTGACAGCTTTGTTACCCATCTCCTTACTTTATTTCATCTCTGGCAACAACGCAACATGCTCGTTTGCATTATTCCCTAAACGGCGAATACAGAATTTGCGAGCATCATTTCGTAATTCGCATGTGTTGTTTTGTTTCTTTAAGGTGTGTGTGAGGATGTGTCAAAAAGAGAAGTAACCCAGCAAACATTTTTCTGAAGGTCCAGATTTTGTTCACCAAAAATGATTCACTTGGCGGAGGATTTCTGAACGTACCCAAAAAAAGGATGTAAAAAACAAAAGAAAAAGGCTATTATTCGATTTTTATTCATTTGAATAAAACTGAATGTGCACAAGTATAACATGTCTCATAAAAGATCATTTGCAAAATGCAAATCCTTATTCTAAGCTTATAAACAAATTGTTGGTCTTTCACCAGAATCTTTTTCGTTCTTTCATGATGTTCCTATTTGGTTTTGACAACGGGATCTTGTCACAACAAAATTTCCAAATCTAGAGCTAACATATTCTTCTTATTCAAGTTTGCGTAGAGTGAAGACGTTATTTATTGCGAATAAAAGTGAAAATTAATAAGTGATAAATCAGAAATTTTAATATATTTCAGAAAAAGAAAAACAAAAAAACGTGAAACAATTTTAAAAACATATTTTTGAGAAAAAACGCAGTGTAAATAATAATAATAATTAATAAAGTGTTGTTAAAAAAGAAAAGAAAACATTGTAAATAATTATTTAATTTTTCTGTTAAATTTCAGTTTTTTGCTTGTTTTTATTGAATTGTTTATTAATTATTTTTTTTTAGTAAAAATTAATCAAAACGTTATTTACTGTTATAAACATATAAGCAAATAAAATTGAATTAAATAACTAAGGAATATACTTTTCTTTCTGCTTGAATATTAACATTTTTCTGAAGAAATTATGAATAAAATGTAAGTATAAACTGCATAAACAACAAGTTTTTAATGAATTCATTTTTGCTTCAGATACCCTTCATTTCAATGGAGGTTAGGTACTTGTGCGCATCCACTAATATGAACGATTTTTGAGTCGTAAATGAGTATTTAAAATGGCTCAGAAACGATCAACTTATTATCCACATAAATGAATATGTAATCGCTTGTGCGTCTCCATTTAAATGAAGGATTTCGGAGTCGAAAATAAATCATTAAAAGGATTCAAAAATGTGGTTCGCTACCTACGAGGATGGACCGAAATCGGATCAAAAATATGTTTTCTTCACTTAAGTAAATCATTTTTTTATTTTCGTAGATTTTGTTCGCAATCCCCATTAGATTTGAAACGACCGATGCAATGTATTTGCCAGCAGATAAGTGAATGTTTATTTATTTTCGTTGCAGCTTCCGTTATTTGGGAATTGGGACCCACCAATCCGCGCAAATTTATTAAAATTTTTCTTTTAACATGTTTGAGATTTTGACTTGGAAATTAATTTTGTACCATATCTGTTTTTTTTTTTTTTGCTTTGAACAATAATGGATAGATATTGGTCAACTGCATATATTCTGATATTTTGGAGGGGATTTTAATCCATAGACCCCCCCTGCGTTCGCCCCTGGGACTTGGGTCCCAATCAACAATCCCCGCCAGCCAGCTCGGTTCCTAGCTAGCTGTCTCTAGTTTTGCACTTAAGGCCTCGGGAATAGTGTCGAAGGCTTTCCGGGCCGGAACATTCGTTTTCATCCAATCTAAATGACTGAGCTATCTGAGCCTCTGGACCTTGAACCTTCTGGCAAGGTCCATATCGATGTACAACCCGTAAAGTTCGCTGTTGTATCTTCTTCGCCATTCCCCATCAAAGCGCACCGGGCCAAAGATGACCAGAAGAACTTTCCTCTCGAAACAGCGTTAGGCACATTCATCCGATTTTTTCAAGGTCCATGCACCATACAGCAGGACTGGGATGATGAGGATGTAATACAGATTTACCTCATTTGTTCAAAATAGGGCTTTTCCACTCAATTGGTTTCTTAGCCCAAAGAAATAGCGATTAGCAAGAGTAATTCTTCGTCTGATCGTGGCGCTGGTCTTATTGCCCGTGTTTATAGCGGAGCCTAGGTTAACCAATTCCTCTTCTACCTCGAAGTTGTATGCGTCAATTGTGATGTTCTGTTCCTCCAAGATAGCATATACTTCGTTTTGCCCTCAGTTACCATCGATGCTCTTCAAGGTTGCCAATTAACGAAGACTGGCTCGTTAACAAACCGGCCTGTGTCATCTATAAATTTCGTCATATTTGCTTCTTGATTCTATTTAATACTTTCCTACAGTTCAAAACTGCCTTCGATTTTATGGTCTCACTGGCTAAGGTTTTGAATGCAGCCTGCCTGTGCACGAAAAAAGTTATCTCCGAGGGACTTACCTTTTTATGATATGTCATTTTAGCTGCTTTTTAAATGGCATAGATCTGGGCCTGAAAGACACTACAGTCGGCTGTATACGCCTCTCTGATGATGAGATATTGGCAAATCACTCCAGCGCCTGTTCCTGATTCCAGTTTTGAACCTTCGGTGTAGAAAGTGATGCGTGGTTTACTTATAAGTGAATTAGGATCCCAACACTGTCTTTGTGGTATGCAAACGGAAAATTTCCTATCAAAATCTAGTAGAGGGGGAATGTAATCGGTGGTCTCCATTAGTCCTGGAATCGTGTCATATCTTTGTAAGATTGACCCGTGTCCATAAGTGCTGTGCTTCCAAAAACTTATGTCTTTTAAACGAATCACAGTTTTGGCTGCCGTACATCTTATCCAGGGCCGGGAGATCCAGGTTCATTTCTAACCCAGCTTGTTGTGTTAATCTCTGAGCCCAGGCTTGTCTCTGTACCTTATTCAGGTAAGAATGGGTCTGATAATCGCTGTGTAGCTACATCCATTGGATGACTTGCGGTCGCATACCTACAGCACAGGTCTTTTGCATGTGTAGAATGCACACAGTGTTTTGTTCATTCTTTCCTCAGTATTACGCATCCATGTTAGCTTGGAATTAAGCATTACTCTTAGAAATTTAGCTTCCTTAGAAAGTTTTAGAAGAATACCATTTAGTTTAGGAGGGTTGAAGCCCTCCAGTTTCCGTTAATATTCAAACCTTCATTGCTCTTTTTTATACTTTTCGCGTGATTTGATGTTTGAAGAACCAAAAAGTTCGACTGTCTTAACCTATTTTATTGATAGTTTTTTCTTATTTTCTTTCTACTTTCAAAGAACTAGCTGTTCAAAATTTCTTGTGAATGGTGTTAAATTTAGAAAATTCATGGATTTTAAAGATTACTTTTACCTCAAAATAAAACTCAAAAGTCTATAAATAGCTGAAACGTTTTTGCTTGCACTTTCTCGAAATAAATAAACGGAAAACTTTGTTTGATGATCTATAAAAGCAAATCCCTCGCCAAAAATAAACTTGCATTGAAACGAAACTTTTCCATCCTACATTAATAAAATATTTATTTTTCCCAGAACACTTCCACACAATGACAAAAACTAGTAATCCCTTCAACAATAGTAAAATCTTTCAAAAACTTGTTCGTCTCTCAACTCAAACAACACACAATTTATTAAGTTGTCTTCGCACTCCGTAAACTACAGCTTCCTGGAAAACAGTCAGCAATCCCGAGTGCTGAGAATAATATGTTTCTCAAGGTCGTCAACAGACAGGCACAAATAAGAAGCCGGAAAAACAAGAACCCAAAAATGTTGTTCCCGTTGAGAGGGTTTTTATGGCTCCACTCAGGCAGACATTCATTTCCGTATCTGCTATTCGGTTACGTGTTCAATGTTTTTTTTAATTTCCAGAAAACAAAACTGTCCGACATATTCTCATATGCACATGAAACCTTCTCCCATGTTTGTGCGTGGAAGCAAAGCAAAATGCAAAATGTTGAAAATAACAGTTCTAATTTACTATCATATGGTACGACATACGAGCACTTGAACTCTGTTGAAAATGTGTTTGCAGCATTGCAAAGTTTTCAAGAAAAACAAAGTTAAGCTCAGCGAACTCGTGAGTGGTGACTCGTGAATTTTATATCCAAAAAGTAAGCCACTTTCCATGCAGACTACAGTGAGTTTTGTTCTCTTATAATTCGAAAACTT
>CAKKXW010000003.1:78100831-78111779 GCA_920937365.1 Sphaerophoria rueppellii
GTTACGATGCGACGCTTATTTTCTCGTATCGGTACTCGTACTCACTCTTCAAAACGATTTTTTTTTTATTTATTTATCTCACCGCGCTGTCGAGAACTTCTCGGTTCCGGATTCACCGAATGAGAGTAGTTGTTAAGAGATCCACGCACACTTCTTAACTGTTCGGAATCGGCGTAAAATTGTAGGTCTCCTCAATTCTTCACACGCACCTAGAGAATTGTTGATGAGAGTAAGCCACTTAGGCCTTGGCTCTTCAAGAGCTGTCGCGCCACTCTATTTATTTATTTTTTTTTTAGCAAAACTTCTCACTCATGCTCATGGCTATGCTCTTTTATTCGCAGCGTAGCATTGTATAGCTTAAAAATGGAAATATTTCATATATTTATGTATATTCAACCTTCCTTCACAAATGGACTTTTCAACACAAAAAGAATTGTTCACTTTGATTTCGCAGTTATTTAGATCAGCACTTTCAAACAAACAAAAAATGAATAGTTTCCTACGGCTTTTTCCACACTTTCGGGTTGGTAGTGCCTTCCCGGAAATCGACTTCCCGGATCACGATTTCTAGGATAACGAAAACACTTTCCCGCACTACTTTTGCCAGTGTAAAGATTGCCCGGAAAAAATCCTACCTTTTTTCATAGGAAACTAATTCTGTTTTGTCACTCAAAGTTATGAGAATTAAGGAGATCGAAACCTGACACCTTTTTAGATTTTTCTAACAACCCTGAAGCAGGTCACACCCTTTTTGAAAAACAGAAATTTTATGAGACACCAAGTGCTGAGAATCATGGAGAACGAAGCATTCCAATTCGTTCGACATTATTCATTCAAATATTTCTATATAAGCATTTGCTTTTTTGGGAAATCAGTCAGTCAGTTCCAGATTGTTCATGCTAGGGAGAGGACACGCCAATGCTTTTTTCATATCAAAATACAAATTTTAACAAAAGAATCGACATTTTTTTTCGAAAATTATTTTTTTTAAATTTTTTCAAGAACCTGTACGGCAATGCATAAACAAATGAAAAATATTTTTATTCTCAACCAAAAATCAAAAAAGAACAAAATTAAAAACGACCGAAACGCAAAAAAATCAAGCGACCTTACGTCAGTTTTTGTAGCGTATATCATCCAATCGTTGTTTTAGCTGTAAACAAAGTTCTAGTAATTTGTTAACAACATTTCTCCCGAAAATCATGCATGTCTATTTTTAATTTTTTCATACGAAAATAAAAATTTTAACAAATCAAAACTAAAAAAACGTCGATAACATTTTTTTCAAAACATATAGAATTCTTAGAAAAATATTGGTCTCAACCTAAAATCAAAAATAACAAAATTAAAAAACAACAATTTTGCCTATCATACATTCCAATACGAAATTGTTATTTCGGAATACATTTCCAAAATAGTGCTAAATCCCGGAAAAAAATAGTACCATTTCTTTTTCCAAATAGTAGTAAATCCCGCAACCAAAAAATTACCGGGCTATCGTTATCCGGGATTCTACTTTCCGGGCAGTCGTTATGCACCGAGTTTTCGAGTTTTTCATCAGAACTTTTTTTTTTCCATTCGAAAACGCATTTTGAACCAAGCAAAAAAAATCTAATTTCCGACCTTTGTTTGGTTTTCCAAGTTTTCCCACTCTAGCATTAAGTTTTTCTAATTTTTTTTTTTCACAGAAATCATCACTGAATACACATCATTTTTATTGTATAGAGATGCAGCCTAAGGCCTTCTTCTCGATTAATGGACTATACAACACAAAAAGAATTTAACAATTCGAACCAGTAGTTCCTGAGATTAGCGCGTTCAGACAAACAAACTCTACTAGCTGACCCGGCAGACTTCGTACTGCATCAAATAAAAGACCTAGATTTTTGTACTCCACTACCCGCTACCCAATTATCCGCTATTCCGTTACCCGCTATACCGTCAACACTCTACCCGCTACCCAATGCCCACTATTACTACTCGCAATCCGCTACCTGCTACAGGCTACATTGCTCACCGCTATCCTGTTTCCTCGCTACCACACTACCCGCTAAACCATTACGCGATACCCTGGTCATATTTCATGAACAGTTTCGTCAATTTTATAATAATTACTTAAAACCCATCTTGACAATACCCGAACATTCCCTTAAAATTTGGTACATAGGGGTCGGTGGCAGGTGGGTAAAATTAAGGACTAAATTTATTTTTCAATTCCACACCATAAAAAAATAACAACAAAAAAAATGTTTCCAAAAAAGCAAGTAAAAATAACACTTTAGGGGTATATAAAAATTAGTTATAAGCCTATTCTCATACCTACTGAATATACATATATACAATTTCAAAAAAATCGGTCAAGCCGTTTTATATATTTGATAGATAAAACACCGTTCGTGAATCTGTGTATATCCATATCAATGCTAATGTATTGGTTCACCCTATTTGAAATGCATTGAGAAACCTACACATTCGCATTGATGTGGATATTTTATCAAATTTATTTTTTTAGCAAGAAAGAGAGCAAAATGCCTTGAGTTGCGTCTCTAGGTATACCTCCTCTGTGATCGTAATGTTGATGCACATGTTTGTTGAAAAAGAAAAGGAGGGTGTAAAACGTTGAAATTGGATAGTGTATCTGATAAATTCTTAATATGAAAGTTGTGCTCAAAAATAATAATAATAAGCAGCCTGTATGTAATTGTACTTGGAGTCTATCTGTTTAGTCTGCGGTCTATCAACACAGATGGTAAGCCATCTGACCCGGCGCGTCGCAGCGGCGGACTTGTTATTTTTTAGCTTTGGGATGGCGCTTTCCACCTCTTCCTCTTCTGTGTTGGGGACTGGGATTTGGACTGTGTCTTCGTTGATTGGTCTTGCTGGACATTTTTCACCTTTAGAATCTGCTGGTAGTGCTGCTTGAACAAAATTTCCTGTGCTTCGGTGACTAGGTTACCTTTATTGTTTCAAGCGAGCAAATCGCAGTCCAAAATAAAAAGCCTAAAAATGTTGCTGATTTAAGGAGCAAACGTAACTTTCCTTATGATTTTTTCCTTTCCATTCAAAGATAATTCTTGAAATTTCAAAGCCAAAAAGATTTCAGAGGTCAGTTGTACACAAAAATTAAGAAAATTTGTAGACTCAGGGATACAACCTGAAACCCAAAACTAACGATCCGTGACAATAAAGCAACCTTAACATGAATAACAGTTTACTCTTTCGCTCTTTTCATAATATTTCTATTGATTTGACATCATCCATTTCATAACAGAACTAATTAACTTCGCAGTTGTTGAATTACTTTCCTTACACATACGGATAGTGCTAGATTTTGACAGAGGTTCCTATACCCATACGCCATATACACATACACACATTAATTTTGTTCGTCAATATAAATATTACATTTATATCCTTTGATCAAATACGTGACATTGGAATAATTTCGTGTAATTGACGTTGCGTGTTTCGTCCTTTGGTGTTTTCATACCTCAAACAGTCAGAAAACAGCAACACCCTCATTTCATGCAGACTGATTGTAACCAATATTTTGCCGATTAATACTAAACATATCCATGTTGCGGGTTGGATATTAGTTTGGCGCCAGGGGAACGCTCATTAAGATATGTTAACAGTCGAGTCTAATGGTAAACGTGAACACATACACTGGATGGGAATGTTAAAAGATTCGTTCACTCTCAACGAGCTATTTGCTTTGAGTCAATGTCACATTCTTTGGGGTGTTCATTAGTCTATCAGAAAATTTCAATATTGATTTCTTCTTGTATCAGAGAAAATTTATCATGAACGCAGGTTTCTGTTAATTTTTCAGGTAGGTACATAAATTGGTGGTTTGAAATATTCAATGTTCTGTTCGAGCTCTTAAATTGCCCAACTTATAAAGACACGTGTGCTTTCTCATCATAGACAAATCGTCTTTTTTACATATGAGATCTGCGAAGCCATTTTGTATCGATGAGCCTATTCAACGAAACACTGCTTTCTCATTTGTCTCCGGGAATACTCTTTTAGAAACCAAAAAAGTATCCTTTTCGACCAGTCCCGTCTGCACCAACAAACAAAGAAATTCTTTGTTCCCTTTCAAATTTCTTTTACCTCAGTGATTCTGAACGTTTTTGTCTTTCTGATTGAAGAGACATCAAATTCTCAAAAGCCAAAAGCATATTCCATCGAAGGATCTTTTTTCAAAATCAGGACCAACAATTCTACTTCATAAACATAGTCCTGGCAGGCGTATGAAACCATAAATAAGAAACGTGCAACGTGCTATGAATTTGCAAAAACCTCAAGGACAAGTGTTTTGATTTGCAATTCAATACGCCTGAGTTTTTGACACACGAGAGTTTGAAGAAGAATAAAGAACTGCCTTGTCAACTTTTGTGAATTCAAAAGGTATCGGTGATAGAATTGTAAATTGTTTTTGCCACAAGATATTTTTCCCTCGATGCATGGCGTGCTATTCAAGAATATTGGTTACATTTTGTGTGGATCAACTGAATGTATGGTGATGTTTTGAAATTGATGGTTTTGAATTGATAGGCTTCGGAAAGTTTAATTTGGAGTTTGAAAAGCAAGGGAAATCCAATGGTATGATTTTACTACAGCAAAAATTGAAGGGTTAACTAGAAATTTTGTAGGTTCTCGTCTGCATATTTTTGTAATCGTCATTTTTGTTTCAAAAATTAAAGCAAAAATAGCAATTAAGGGAGTGGGTATGAAAACGTCTAATCGGTGCGTGGATGAAAGCAAACCTGAAATGACAGTGGTTCAATTTTTATTTATGCAGAGTGTCCTTCTCTTTCGATGCTGACCGTCAAAAAATTGTGTTTGATGAATCACAGTGCTACCCTCTATGGGGTAAGTCTTGACGTGGCGGAGCGGTTTACGGTGACGACTATACTATGAGGCTTAGAGTTATGCGATCGCGAAACTTGTTTTCGCAGAAGGACCTCCCATGGTCGACAGATCGAAGCGGAGAAGGCTGATGCTATTGATTACCCAACAACAAAGAAGTGTTCCCACCATGGAATTTCGTTTCTTAGAATAAACGGTGGCGGAAATGTTATGGTAGCAAGCACATGGTTCCCAAATCTCAACAGCCATAAGGGAATATGGGTTCTCCTGATCAATCAACCGTCAACCAGATAGGTCACATTGCGATCCACGGAAAGCATCTTCTAGATGCTCGAATTTTCCAAGGAGTCAACATCGACTCGGACCACACCTGGTCGTAGCGAAGGTGTTGCTACGAATATCCTGACAACGTCAAAATGCTGCAAGAAAATTCAACGTCGTACGGCTACAGTCGCAAGATCCCCTGATCGTTCTCTGATCGAATATCAAGAAACCTCTTAAGTAGGCGTATGCCGCGAACATCATGTTTCGAAGACCAGTGGCAACATTGCCAGATAGCAGATAGAGATGTCGCCTCTAATGTGCTAAGTTTCACACAGCCACCAAAACGAAACCCCTGGTTTGACGAAGAATGCAAGCAGGCCAAGATCATCGAGCAAAAACCGATGCCTGCAGAGATAAACAAGGCTTAAATCCAACAAAGTCGCTCGAACAGATGGTCTTACTGCTAAGCTGTTCGCAGCAGCAGGCGACGATCTGGATAGGAGCATGCACCAAATCATCTGTAACATATGGTCGGAAGAATGCATGCCCGATGAATGAAACCGCATCCTGAAAATGGGAGATCTTCTGAACTGCGCCGACTTCAGAGGAATCAACCTTCTTATCATCGCCTACAAGATCCTCTCTGCCGTAATAAGTGAACGTCTGAAGCCTTTCGTCAACTAAAGAGGTGATATTTTCGTATTCAAAGAAAAATGGCATTTTTTGCGACTAATGATCGGATGTTTATTTCATTATAAGGAGGAAGGTATGCCGTTAATAATGGAATACAACATCAGTGAAATGGCCGCCACGACCACGCTTACAGAACCATATCCTTTTAATGAAGTTTTCCATAACCAAATCGCAAAGTGGCTGCCCTATATCCTCGATATAGCCTCACGAATTCCATCTTTGAGGTCTTGAATTGGCGCTGGGCTGTTGGCGTAGACCCTATCTTTCACGTGGTCCCAAAGGAAGAAGTCGCAAGGTGTTAAATCACAAGATCTCGGTGGCCAATTGTGATCACTTCCTCGAAAGATAACACGGTCCGGAAACTTTTCCCTTAAAAGATCGATGGTGTCATTGCTTGTGTGGCACGTAGTGCCGTCTTGTTGAAAGTAAACGTTGTCCAGATCAATACCATCCAATTCCGGCCATAAAAAATCATTAAACATTTCTCGGTAGCGCAATCTATTGACCGTAACTGTTGCTCCAGCCTCATTTTCGAAAAAGTAAGATCCAATGACCCCAACGGACCATTAACCGCACCAAACAGTCACGCGTTGAGGATGGGGGGGCTTTTCAAGAATTACTCTTGGGGTTTCGGAGCCCCAGATGCCACAGTTTTGCTTGTTGACGTAGCCTCATCAGTCAAGATGATTTTTCGATGAAATTCCGGATCATGTTCATTCATTTCAAGGACCCAATCAGCATAGACACGACGTTTTTGATGATCAGCCGGCTTGACTGCTTGTGTTAACTGAACTTTATATGCATTTAGACCCAAGCCTTTATGCAAAATACGATGTAATGACGTTAGTGGAATGCCTAATTTCAAAGAACGACGAGGAATGGACAAACCTGGGTATTCTTCAACACTTTGGGCTACAACAGCAATATTCTCAGTTGTTCTTGAACGACATGCACGGGTTTTATTCTTCACATCACTAACTTTTTCCAACAATTCGAATTTGTCCACCAATTTCTGTATTCCGGTCCGACAAGGTGCTTCACGACGACCCAAAACGTTTTAGTTTTACGAACCGTCTCTGCCAGTTTTTCACTATTTTTATAGTGAATTTTAATAATTTCAATGGGTTGTTGAAGCGTGTATCGTTCCATTTTAATAAATGGCGTAGTTTCTAGTTGTCAAATGTCAAAAATAACAGAAATTGACAACTACCGAAATAGCAGGTTCAAAATAACACCTCTTACTGGAAAACCCTTAATCTGATAAGTCCTTATCAATGTGGCTTCAGACCAGGAAAGTCAAGGAAAATCAACCATAAACGATCGACCAAATATTCACTTTGCGGTACATTCTAGAAAAACCTATGAACTCCAAATCGATACCCACCACCTTTTCATCGATTTTAAGGTCGCGTATGACAGCATCTGAGACGAACTGTATAAAGCTTTGTCTAGTTTTGGCATCCCTGCAAAATGACGATGGAGAACTCACGCTGCGCCATCTAGGTTGGCCACGTGCTAACGGATTCTTTCGTAGTCAAAAAAGGATTCAGGCAAGGCAATGCACTGTCATTTGATTTTCTTTAACATCGTTCTTGAGAAGATAGTGCAGAACTCAACACCAGAGGCACTATCTTCCAAAAATATGTTCAGCTTCTCGTGTACGCCCGCCGATGATATTGATATAATGGCAAGAACACAACGTGATGTCACCTTTGTGAGAATTGAGACAGAAGCGGCAAAAATGAGGCATTTTTCCCCATTCTCCATTCTCCCGTTACTTCCTTATGCCTATATTTATATAATGTATAGGATATTATCATTCTCCAGAGGCATACCTAACTCCGTATCGTAGGATCGGTCTTCCTTGTCGTCTTGAACTTGGGGGCTGCAACGATGAAAAGACTTTTTTGGCTGGAGCGTTGTCGTTCATTCACTGGATGTGGCCGAGCCAACGAAGTCGTCTTTTCTTGGCTTTCTGATCTACATCCCCATCTTGGTACAGGTCGTACAGTTCGCCATCGTCACATCGCATACGGGACCGAAAATCCGTTTTTCGAAACTGCCCAGTATCAACTCCGCTTTTTTAACTAATCGTCCAACATTCGGCGCCGTAGAGTACTTACTTACTTACTTAAGGTGGCGCTGCAGTCCGGTGTGGACTTGGGCCTCAATCAACAGTCTCCGCCAGGTAGCTCGGTCCCTAGCTAGCTGTCTCCAGTTTTGCACTCGACAAAGCATCGACATTTTGACTTAAGCGCAGTATGTCATAAACCTACAATAAAACTCAACAGGTTAAAGCTGAGTGAGGCACTGAGTCAAGGCACTCGGGCGTATACTTGTTTTTTTTTTCTAACAATTTTGCTTTCAATTATAAAACATGAAACTAATCAGAACACTTTAAGAAGAAATTGAGTACTTCTTTTTTAATAAATTGTTGTCATGTTGAAAAATTATTTATTTAATTTTGGAAATAAAACTACTACTTTACTTTGTCTGAGGCTGTGCGGGATTTTACCCGAACAGATGCTTCGAAATATTTAAATCCAGTAAAAGCACTCTTAACTTAATTTCACAAACACTTCAATAACCATGTTTCACGTGTATAAAACATATTTAATTGCCCAAGTTATTAAGCTTGTACAATTTACAACCTCCGCTCAATTGTGGAACTTTTTGCTTGTTTTGAACTTGGACTAAGAGATTTTGATGCAGTCAAGACTTTCATAACTCAACAAGCTGTGAAGTCAAAAATTACACCATTTTAAACTAGTTTTTGAGCATTCGTTGCCTGGACTTATTTATTTTATTTTTAATTTTCTTTTACACCTTCTTTGAAAATTTTACTATTTTAAGTTAATCTTGCGTTGAACGGGTTCCTTTAATAATACCTTTCACTTTTAGACATTTTTTTCATATACCAACATTTTTTGTTTCAGACAAGCCCAACAGGCTGCGGCCCTAGCAAACCAAACCAGAACATGTCGCAAACAACCACCACCATTGCTCCGGTCAAGGACATTGCCAGCAATCGTTGTACCAGGAATATCAATTATTGCTGCCCAAACGGACACAAATCGAACACAAAATGGTTAGCAATTTAAACGACTAGAATAAATAAATAATACAATTCTATTCCCGACCATTTTTCAAGATAAACCTCACGGAAGTGCAACCTCACACAGATGGTCACTGTTTCCAAAAGCGAGAGGATCTGTTGTTTGCGATGATAGCAATTTGGAGTATCGAAGGAAGTCGTCCAGCAGTTCACAGGGTGGGGTATCGCTTGGAGCTTTAAGCAATGTTGACCACCCCTACTCGTACAACTGTGAAGACTTCGAATGCCAAGCTGATGGGAGCGTTGTTTTGAGGTAATTTTCAAAAACTCGTCTTTCAACAGAGATTTTTGATTGATTCAAAAGCAAAAAAATCAAGATTGAGATTTCACAAGATTGTAAAGTTAAACGATTTATTTTCTTATGAAACAACATTCCAACTCAAGAGTCTCAATCTGTTCCTTGAACACATATCATCATTTCATCAACTCATGTATCTGTCAGTGTAAACACTTTTTCCTGAGGGCCATATTCTCAGAAGCATTCTCCCTTAGATCTGTCTCACATTGCATTGAGATTGAAAACTTGAGAACGAATATTTTAGTGTATGAATAAAACTTCTCTGCATGTATCGTCGTCGTCGGCGGCGTTGTCGCCTTGGTTTATATCAAACCCAAAGGATAAATAAAAAAAGTACAGCTAAGTAATTGCTTTAAGAAGTTTCCTAGAAACAAGAGGATACAACGTGACTTTTTCAATCTTTGTGGGACACATTGCATTCATATGAAATTTTCAAAGCAATTTGAGAAAACAAGAACTTTTAATTTTGTTTTTTTTTTTTTTTTGTCTACAAGGGGACTTGTACAGTTCTTAAAGTATCTCAAGAAGAATTTGTTAAAATACTGGAGATGCATGACACCACTTGGTTGCATTTAATTACATTCAATGCAAAATCTAGGGTTTAGTTTAAGTACCGAGAGTCCGAGATTTTAAAATTTTCTTACCACTTGGTTAGAGCTTGGTGGCATTTAGCAACAGAATTAATTCATTTGGAAAAGAAGATACTTTTACGTTCATGCATGGCATAACATTGGCAGTGACAATGGACGGCTTTGCTGCAGATATTTAATGCTCTTTCTCCGCTCTGAAAAATATTTTCTTCAGTAGATTGGCACAGAGATGAAGCAACATTAAAGCTGACGATATGCAGTGGTGAACATGAAAAAAAAGACTTCGCAGACAATTTAACAGGCTTAGGAACTTTTAATTATGAATTTGCTCATTGAAAATTAAAATTTCTAGTAGAGGGTGTGAGGTACTTTTGTCTATGGCTGAGGTAAGCTCTTTCCAGGGTTTGGATTAAAGTGTACCAGAACTTTAATATTGGGAAATTCTTTATTAATTCCTTTACCAAATTACAATAATTTATTTCAATCGCAAATCCAGGTTGTCCTTAACTTTAAAATTCTGTTGTTGCAACTCGCCTTTGGAGGTTTCTTTTCCTGTAGGTTTAGGGTCGTGCGTTGAAAACGTGGATAACAAAAAGCTAATGATTAATGATTAATATGAAAGGTAGGGCTCCTTACCACTAGTGGAGGCTGGTCTATGCTTGGTTAGTACAAAGGAGAATCAGGTAAATCACAGACGAATCTAGTAAATCGCAGACGAATCTGCCAAATTACGCACGAGTCCGGTAAATCGCAGACGGATCTGGTAAATCGCAGACGAATCTGGTACCTCATAGACGGATCCGATAAATCGCAGACAAATCTGCCAAATTACAAGAGAATCCGGTAAATCACAGACGAATCTGATTAATTACGGACGGATCCGGGTAAATCACTGACGAATCCAGTGAATCGCAGACGATTCTGGTAAATCGCAGAAGAATCTAGTAAATTGTGATGCTTCTTTTACTAAGGCTGAGGTAAGCTCGCCGGATAACCAGGGGTCGTATCGAGAAAGCACAAAACTCGAATATAGAGGAGCGAAATTCCGAACCGCTTGATTGACAAGAAGACTTTAATCAATTTTCTTCAATTTATTTTCGTCTTTATTACCAT
>CAKKXW010000003.1:78112279-78130929 GCA_920937365.1 Sphaerophoria rueppellii
ATGGTTTACTGAGGGAGTCAGAGTCAGAAGTCTATATGAAATATTGTCAAATCCCCAGGCATTAATTGGATTTGAGAAATTTCCAAACGTCTAAGGGTATGCGAGAGTAGCTCCACCAAAAACCCTCTTAAAACCTTGTTATAGCCAAGGTTTTCAAATTAATGCTGTGTGTTGAATAGAATGAGTTTACACATGCATGAGGATGGCCATTTATGAAGAGTATTGGAGGGAGATGTTTGGGGGCTGTATCGTGTACATTTATATTTCTCACGAAAAAGTTATAAATTGGATTGGATTACGAGTTCGAGTACGGGTATCCTTGTGCATGCATGCTTCTCTATCTATAGAAAAACACACTTGTTTTGTAATTGAGAAAAAAAAGTACGAGGATAAACGATTGCATGTCTAGAAAAGTGGGGGTTTCCCATGACCTATGAACTTTTTTTGCGTACAAATTTGTATTATTTATACATTTGTAGGGTGCTCTTGAACAGTGTCGGGTGTTTTGTTAGTTTTTCTACAATAAAACGATCTTGTGTTTTTTTTCCATGAAAATAGAGGCAAAGTGGGAAAACGTTTCATTTATATAATGTAGTCATAATATTGTTTAAGAAATATTTGAGAATAAGTGGGATGTTTGGGTTAAATTGTTATGCCAAAAATAAGAACAACGGAACGGACTTCAAGTGCACATATGGTCATATCCAGATTTGTTTTTATGGCAGAACTTATATGACGTATTAAGGCAGAAACAAACTCGCAGATCAATATGAGAGAAAATAATAAATCCTTAATGTATATAAATATTAATTTATGTGTTTGAACAACGATAGCAACTTAGAGGTGCTTCCACCAATGGCTTTTTCCGTCAATTCCTTTATTTGGCTGGAGTTAAAGCTATTTCACGGGTGCCAAGCCGAACTTCAGACTCTTTTAGTATGCTATCCTCAAAGTATGCTATCTTGTAGGAAATTAGAAAAAAATGAAAGCGGAACAAGATAGCATACTTTGAGGAGCTTTTAAAAATGCATGTCTATTCATTGCAATTGATAAACAATAAAAAGTCTGCAATGGGAAACCGAAACATCAGTGGAGTTGTTAGCGCAGTGCGTAGTGCATTGGCTCCCCAACTGGCTGGTCCTAGGTTCAAATCCCAAATGTGAACTCAAAAAGTTTTTCGATTAAAATGAAAGAACAACTAGACAGCACCACTAATAAAGGAGTCTGATGATCGGCTTGGCACCCGTGAAATAGCTATAACTCCAGCCAAATAAAGGAATTGACGGAAAAAGCCATTGGTGGAAGCACCTCTAAGTTGCTATCGTTGTTCAAACACATAAATGGAATTGACGGACGCAGCCAAACCTGCAGTGTTATATAACACAAAAACTAATTACTATAAATATTAAAGTTTAACTGGATCTGAAGTTAACTGTTTGATTAATGCACTTAATAAATCTCATGCATCTGGAGAAGATTGTATTTCTTGCCATATTCTGAAAATGATTGCACTGAATGTATCGGATATTCTCTCACATCTTTTCAAGTTAAGTATTGATACTGGAATGTTTCCTTTAAATTTAAAATGTGCGATTGTGAAACCGATTTATAAGAATGGCTATAAAAAGGAACCCAACAACTATAGACCTAATTCTTTGCTCTCTACGATTTCAAAAATCTTTGAAAAAGCAGTTAAAAACAGAATGTGGGGCTCAGGGGTGGATCAAGAGACTCTTGTCAGGGGGGGGGGGGGCGACCATGAAAATGTTGATTTAATAGGCAAAAAAAAAAGGTCTTTAAATAAACAATCAATCGTACAGGGTTTCGAAAGGTATAACGAGTACATGTTTATAATCGATTTTTGCTTCGTGCAAATCTATCTATGATAAAATCTGTATTCAAGTCCAAATATGAATGTTTAAAAGCGCTAACCCAACTAGCCGGTCTTCTGCCATGCTTGATCGCAGCCGAATTTGAGTTCTCCTGAGAGTAGAAAAAGTTCGCTCTCCACTTGCTGGACTGAACACTTAGGAAACAAAAATTTGGAGAGTGCGTGCGATTTCCATCTTGGAGGAACTAATCAAGAACATATATACAAAGTTCAAAAGAACTGTCATACTTTTCCAAATCCTATTTTATTTTCCACCTTTTTTATTCGGATGCTATTAATATCTCTTTTGGTAGTGTCCGTGGCGGTTAGGTGCGTTGGTTGCTAAGCAGCACGTCGTGGGTTTGCGTCCTACTCGTGCCCATAAAGTTTTTATTTCACCTTTCACGGGTTCTACCTCTTGCTAAGAACTGACAAAACTCCCAAGTGTATTAATCTGTCATGAATGAAAGGCAGTTCGGAATCGATGTTAAATTGTAAGTCCCCTCAATTCTTCACACGCACTCAGAGAATGTTTGATGAGAGTAGGCCTCTTAGGCCTTGGCTCTTCATGAGCTGTCGCGCCACTACACTTTTATTAATATCTCTAGGACATTTTTGGAGATAGGAAACCAAGCTGTTAAACAACTTCCCACGGTAATTCAGTAGGCCAGTTCCACCTAAAAATATCTCACTGCGATCTCAATGTCACTTTGACTGAGCCAAAATCATTGTGTGGAAAATAATTCTCAGTTCTCATTGAGATAAAGTGGTTACCTTACAAATTGTTGTTCTGCATATGTCAGTCACGTCAGAATAGCTGAATGAGAAATCTATATCTAAAATAATTTCATCTCAGAGATCCCAGAATAAAATCTCTACTTCTACGTCCCTCGGGAATAGTGTCGAAGATTTTTCGGGCCGGAGCATTGGTGTCCATTCGCTCTAAATGACCGAGCCATCTGAGTCTCTGGACCTTGACCCTTCTGGCTAGGTCCATGTCGTTGTACAACCCGTAAAGTTCGCTGTTGTATCTTCTTCGCCATTCCCCTTCAATGCACACGGGGCCAAAGATGACCCGAAGAACTTTCCTCTCAAAACAGCCTAAGGCACTTTCATCTGATTTTGTCAGGGTCCATCCTTCCTTACCATACAGCAGGACTGGGATGATGAGTGTGTTGTACAGTTTTACCTTAGTTGCTCGAGAGAGGGCTTTTCCACTCGATTGCTTTCTTAGCCCAAAGAAACAGCGATTAGCAAGAGTTATTCTTCGTCTGATCTCGGCGCTGGTGTTATTGCCCGTGTTTATAGCGGAGCCTAGGTAGACAATCTCCTCTACTACCTCGAAGTTATATGTGTCCATTTATTTATTTATTTATTTATTTATTTATTTATTTATTTAACAACATTAATTAGAGTAACATAACTCGTATTCGTGTACGCTCGAAAAACTCTACAACCGTTTGACCGATTTTCTTAACTTGTATTTTAAAACTTAAGAGGAATAAGGGTAGAAGGTTGTTAACAAACAAAATGTAATTTTTTCAAATCACAAACGGTGCAAATGTTAAAAAATAATGCTTTTCTCACTTCAGCAAAATATATCAATATTGGTACGAATATTCGATTTCGTAATTTTTTTTTAATTTCAGATGTCAGTATCAAACAAAAAAAATAAAATGTCAGTGAAGAAAAATATTAGGTCCGTTCGCGTTTCCTCCTAAAACAGCTCAATTTTACGAAAAATTACGAAATTTAACCAAATCTTGTTCGCGTACTCAAAAGATTTGTAGTTTTTCGTAAAAGAGAGCGCTGACGAGAGAGTAAAATATTTCCCCAACCTACGAATTTTAGCCCAAGAAATTTCTTTGGCCCCGTGTGCAAAATTTGTTGTTTTCCCGTTCGCTTACTTTTTTGTAGTTTTGTTTTTCTGAGAGAGAATTTTACCCCCTCTCCTTAAAATGTCTTGTCTTACGAATTTTAGTGCAGAAAGTACGCGAACGGACCTATTATTATTATATGTCAAACATTGTTGTTCATCGACAATAAAAAATACTTACATATACACTTAACATTTTTCGTTATCGATTTTATTGTTTTTTTTTTTTATTTGTTGCTTAGTTTGACTCACTACTTTTGTACCCGTTAGTGAAGCGTTTGTCGAGTAGCGAGGTAGTGGGTAGCAGGTAGTGGGGTGACGGGTAGCGTGTAGAAGTAGTGGGTAACGGGGTACCGAGTGGCAGGAAGCAGGTAGCGGGTAGCGGATAACAGGTAGAGGGTAGTAGGGCCGTGGATAGAGTTTAGCGGGAAGTGTGATAGCGGGGTGCAAAAGTTAAGGTCTTATTTTTATCAAACGAGGAAGTACAAAGTCTGCTAGGTCTGATTTTTTAGATTTGTTGCTTTTGATTTGTTGAACTGCTTGCAGCAAAGAATAGACTGGTTAATTTGTGAAATTCTCTGAAAATGTAAGATTATTTTTGTTTGGAAAATGGCTGAAAATGTTAAATTTCATTGAACAACGTCTATGTGGTTTGATACATATCGTGTGTCATGAAAATTTCAATTGTTCGTACTGTAGAGTTTATTTCAAATTTTTACCGGATTATGTGATGCACATGAATTTTCTGTGGTATTGAGTTCGACTCACTTATTTTGTACCAGTGGAGTTTTCTGCAGCGAATTTTGACAGAAAATTCGGGTAGTGGCGTGAATGGGTTTTTAAGTATTTTGTGAAAAAATCAGCCAAGTCGTTAATGACATATGAGCAGGGCAGTGGAGTAGCGGGGTAGCGGAGTGACAGGAAAAAGGAGTATGTAGAGGGCATAGGGGTAGCAGTTAGCGTGTAGGGTAGGATAGCGAGTAAAGGAGTAGTGGGTATGGCATTTGCATCACAATCAATAAAGCTCAAGGTCAATCTTTAGAATTGGTTTAGATTAAGATGCGGACTGCTTTTCACATGTACCACTGTATGTTCCTTGTTCCCAAATCGGCAAACCAGATAGTCCTTATATCCACGCAGGCATCGAAAAAAATATTGTATATGTATCCACAAGTATTGCAAAATTAAACTTATATGAAATGTATTCTTTGTTTTGTTTCTCATTTCTCAACCATTCAATCACAATGTGCAACTGCGAAGCGTGGCAGGGTACAGCTAGTAATAAATAAATAAATAAATATGTACATTTTTTGTTGAATGGGTATTCTGTTAATATTTTTGAATGCAATTCGCAAAGTACAGTGGAAACGTACAAGTAAAAGGAATTCGTTTGTTGACTTTACATTGAAATGTGTTACTTGTCCTACTCTATGTAAGGAATGCTCCATTCAGAATGCCTCATAGTTGTGTGTCTTTCGAACCAACGCTATTTCAAGTTGTCGCGTTAGCGTCGCGTCGGTCGGTCGGTCGTGTAGGGCGTTTATGGAATTCATCTAGTGGTTTGTCTGGAGGTTGAATAAGTCGTGTTAAATTTGGAGATTTCCCCTTTGTGTAAATTGCACATCCCTTTGCTTTTGAAAAAGTCTATCTTACAGGGTGAAAAAACAACTATGACATCACAATGTATAAAAGCATAAAATTCGGTTCATGCCACCCGATAAACTCGATGAGTCCATGAAGCAACAGCGGCCTGTTTTTTCCCAATCCGACTATTTTCTTCCACGTCCAACGCATTTCCATTCCTTCACATTGAAGTCATCAAATTTAATTTAATTTAAATTCTAATTTTAGTGAGGGTAAACCCCCATTTATTCCGCTTAAATCAAGCTATAAGTGTTTAAGAACTAAATCTAAGCTTATAAAAACTATGAGTGGGGATGGGTTTAAATAAGGTGTTTGAGATTATGCATTCAAATTGACCGAACGGAGCATGAGTGTTAGAGGTTTGTTGAGGCCGTAGAAGAGACGAGGTTTCAATGGATATTAGTGTTAAAAGAAATCGTACTATAAAGAGAGTAGCAGACAACTAAGCTAGGGAGAAGCCGATGAATAAAGAGTATATCAGCTATCAGCAATTTCTCTACGTTCATGTAATGAATTGAGCAGTTAAAGGCGCTCACGATAAGGGGGTAAGATAAGCAGATTTTCCCAGGGAAGATGTTGAAGTGCAAAACGAAGGAATTTTCTTTGGATGCTTTCTCCGATTGAGATATGTTCTTAACACATTTTCAAGTAGAGAGCGGACAAAAGTAATCAAAGGGATCGGATCACGTAGTGTTTAGAGAATTCTTTGTGTCATCGTTTAACAAAACCTAATGCAGAGTTGGCCTTTAAGTTCGTGGTCACATAAAATCCCAAATCCTGTATATTGTTTCTACTATCTACTGTAGGGGATGACTATGAATATAGTTACCACGGGGAAACGTTTTGATGCGTTTACGTGAAAAGATCAATGTCTGACACTTGCTTATGTTGAGTTCTGAGCAAGTTTTGGTACACCAGGCTTAGAAGTTCTCGAGTTTTTTTTTAAGAGAGTTTAATCTTCACGTGCTGCAATGATTCGTCATGTATGTATCGTCAGCGTAAAGAGAACAATGTTTAATGACCATGTCAGTGTCGTTAATTGTTAGGTTAAAGAAGAGAGGCCCTAAATGTCTACCTTGGGGTACACCAGAAGTGGCTAGAATAGGATTGGGACGAGTGGATCTAAGCCTCAAGGTATGAAGTAATCCATTTCAGGAAAAGATGTTCAAGGCCTTAAGATGATAGTTTAAGGACTAAAATATTGTAAGAAATATGGTGGACATGTTTTTTTTTTAAGAAACCGTGCTAAACTGGGCTAATTAAGGACCTGCAATGGAAACTAAAGAGTTCACATAAAATGCTTTCAAAAACTTTAGGGATATGAGAAAGTTTAACAATTGGTCGATAGTTTTTCACCACGCTTTTCTACCCCTTTTTGTGAATTGGTGTTATGAAAGATGCTATCCATATTTTAGTAAATATTCCTTGAATAAAGGATAAGTGAAAAATGTTTGATAGAGGAGTTGAAAGAGAAGACATTCTTTTTTTAGGAAGATGGCACGAATACCATCAGGCCAGGGAGTGAAAAGAAAGTTGAGAAAATTTGTATTTAATCAATGGCCAATGGAGCTATGCAATCGGGTAAAGATGGACCTAGCGAAAAATCGGTAAATACTCAAAGTAGTGCAATCTGTTTTACAGGGAGTTTCAGGGCAAAACGTACAAATTAAACCACTTCGTTTGTTGACTTCACATTGAAGTGCTTTACCTACCATTCCTACTCTATGCGGCATTCCATAAGACGCCGCCGTAGATGTGTGCCTCTCTAACCAAAACTATTTCAAATGGTTGGGTGCGTGTCGTGCGGTAATGTTATTCACTGGTGTTAACCGGTTTCTTGGAAATTGGAAATGTCGTGTTAAGTTTCGAGATTTCTCCTTCGTGTAAATTGCACATCCTGTTGGGTTCATCTGTTTCTTTTTGTCGCTTTTGAAAAAGTCTATCTTCCGGGATGCTAGGACGATTATGACTGGCTCTATTGGCAGGAAAACACATTCGCATACTGTTTTTTTTTGTGTTTGGCCATGAAATCATTCCAAAAACCAATGACGACTTATTGGGGAGCTTTAACTGGGTTGGAGTTGCAACACGCTGAATTCAAAGGAGTTTACTGAAACAGATTTCTTTAATAGGGGCTGAGAGCTCTGTTTTTGTTGTATTTTAAAAACTGTTTGGTTATTTTAAAAACTGTTTGGTTATATCAATAGGGCTGTTTATTCTCTCAAAATTTGGTGAGCAAACGGTTCCTAGACTGAACACAAAAATGTATCTTCAATGGTCTAAGTCCTATTTAGTGATGTACAAGTGGACAAGACAACTTTTTTTGTTTGGGCCAAACAGGAATATTGTGTTATTTTTATCTGTTGGGATAGCAAGTTGTTTAGTAGATTTATTTGTTTTAAACTGGGTCAGACAGAAGAGTTTGAATGGAAAACAGTTGGTGTGTTGAACTTAAAGTAAGAAAAGAAATCAAACACTACAAATTGGTCAACAGTACAAACTGACTCATACAAGACGGCGACTCTTTGAAAACGAATTTTCTGCAATTTCAAAAAAAAATTGTATGTCAAATCCAAAAAGTTAATTTTAGATGAATGTCTGACTGAAATATTTCAAATGTCAACGATGAACAATTTTCTAAATTTTAAAATATTCTGAACGGAGACAGCAAAAGATGTTAAGTTTGAAATACTCTGAATAAAAAACTTGATGCTCCAAATTATGTTTCCGGTTAGATTGTCATCTTGAAAATTGTTATACGACCTCAAAATGTTGCATCATTGCCATGATTTATCTGCAAATGCAAATTTATCGCACAATTGATTTATTTTCGAACCTTCAAGACATCAATTTCTGATTTTTCGAATTATTTTTCTGTCTTTTTGTCTATTTTCCAACTTTATGGCAGACACAAACCTTTATATTGAAAATTTTTCAAATTCGAGTCTCCAAACTAATTTTACTCTTGTCGATATAATTTGCAGAATTTTTTTCGTCAGTCGGAATCATATGTTGAACAATCAGCCCTATCGCCAATTTAATGGGAACTTTTTTTCCCAGGGAAACAAAAATTACCCCGGAACAGAAGTTTCCCATCGAGAATCTCCCAAGAAATTTTATTTCCCCGGAAAGAAATTATACCAACCTTAAGATATTTTAATGATTTTCGAAGTTATTTTGAAAGCTTCAAATTTAAATAAAATATTTTGTTTGTGTCAAATTCAAATAAAAATTATTGGAACTGTGGATGTTTATATCAATAAAACATTAATTTTGCAGATATATTTGATAGTTCTTAACATCCCGAACCTATTTTTGAAAGCTAAACACATTTCCTAGTCCTGTCCTGGTTGCCGAGGTATTTGCATCAGAAAATATCTACAGACATTCATGCATACATACATATATATGGAAAGAAGATGCTAAGGACTGAAACCAGGATCACAACTCTGTACCTCGCAGATAGTTTTGGTTTTCAGTGAATTGATCTTTCGTTTATTAGTTCGCATATCTGCAAAATTCGTGACAATTTAACGACGACATTTTTGTTAATCTCATTCATTTTTGATTCCTTATTAAACATACATTTGGAAGCTAAACTGAATTTTGTTGTTAACACGTATTGTACCTTAGCTATTGACCTCTAACGTCCATGGTGTTTCCCTTACGGGACATAAGGCCGCTTCTAATACACAACACATTCAGATACGGTTGGGTCAGAAAAATCCTCAAGATGTTTCTGAGACATCTATTAACGAATGTTTCAAGCTTTCTTGTGGCAGTGTCTATTTCCTAAGGACTACACCCATAAAATGGCACGGATTCAAAAATGGACGGAACAGTCCAGGCTTGTTTAAGCTAAAAGAGTTGTCCAGAAATATTTGGTTGGATCGATGATTCAATTCCAGGGATGATCCCTTAAGTTTCTCCGTGTTGATCTTTAGCCCCACGACTTCTGCCCCTCTCTCCAAAAAAGAAAAAAAAGAAATAGTCTTCCAATTCACTTCATGGTTCTGCATAGCAAGTTTTTCCCTCACAACTTGGAAAATTCTGTTCCAAATAGGGAAAAAGTTCCATGGAAAAAATTATTGGCGATACAAATTTTTCGAAATTAATTTTTTCCCATTTTAGAAAATTATTCATGATAGCAAAGTTCCCAAATTGGGAAAAAACTCCAGGGAAAAATTATTCGTGATAAGGCTGAATATCACTTCTCATATAAGACCGTACAAAAGCATATAATATTTGCGTCGGACTTGAAATTTAAAGAAATGTTTGTTAACTATTGAATTGGAAAAAGCCAATTTGGCTTCATCAAGTCCGGATAAATTTGCTGAAGCCAAATTGGCTTGTTTTTCTAATCCGATAGTCATCAAACAAATCTTAACTTTCAAGTGCGACGCGAATGTTATGCTTTTATACGGTCTTATGTGTAAAGTGATATTGTTCTACCTCTAATTTTTCAAACACTTTTTTACTCTCATGTCCAATATATTGGTCTTAAGACCTCTCCTCAGGCGACTGTAAGACATCATGTGTTCCTTCACAATGAGATCATCAAAACGAATATCATTCCCTTACCTGAGAGGGTCTGATAGGTAGATAAGTATAATCTGATTACTCTGAAGTAATTTGTATGATTGGCAGTTCTTCGAGTAATGATATTGGGATGGCAGTGGGAGGCAGTTCACCTCCAACTCTTCGCTGCAAGAGAGAGTTCTTGATCGCGTCAATTATTCCATGGGACAAATCTTCTTTCGCACTCGTACTGTAGCGATGGTCCTAAAAGATCTCAACATGCACAAATCCGCTGGTCCGGATGGTATCCCCGCTATTTTTCTGAAGAGGTTCCACGCTGGCAAAACCCTTGCGTAAGCTTTTCAATCTATCCTATTCTTCTGGGCTCTTTCCGAGCAATTGGAAAACGGCATTTGTCCAGCCTTTACCCAAAAAAAAGCGAATCCTCCTCTCTCTCCAATTATCGTCCGATTGCACTTACGTCCCTTCTTTCTAACGTCATGGAAATGCTGATAAATTATCAGCTTAAGAAATATCTTGAAGACAGAAAGCTTATTAATGACCGGCAGTATGGCTTTCGTAGCAACAGATCCACTGGTGATCTGATGGTTTATCTCACCGAACAGTGGAACAATTCTTTACATCATTTTGGAGAAAGTTTGATTGTTGCACTTGATTATTTCAAAAGTATTTGATAGAGTTTGGCACCAGGCTCTTTAATCGAAAATGCGTGCTTTCGATATTGACGAGTCCCTCTTCGTTGGATTAGAAACTATCTTTCGAATCGTTCTATACAAGTTGTATAGGACGGGTTCAAGTCTTAAACCCACTAAATAAATGCTGGTGTGGCCCAGGGCTACGTTTTGTCTCCGACCCTCTTTCTCAATTTCATAAATGATCTCTTGTGTGTAACTTCTAATTCAATTCATTGTTTCGCTGATGATAGTACCCTTATCTTTTCATATTATTTCCAGACTCACATCCCTCCTCTTCGGATGTGGAACTGCAACGGCAAAATATGATAAGCTCATTAAACTCTGACTTAAACAGCATTGTACAAAAGGGAATAAAAAACCGAGTAGAGTTTAATGCTTCGAAAACTCAATGCTGTCTTTTATCGTTAAAGCGGCATACTCCCCCCTGCCACGTTTGGGCTGGTAGTCCAGTAACGTCCTTATGACTTTTGGACAGTATCCAGAGTAGAGCATTTAAGATGATTGGTAACCATAAATTCGTTGAGACATTTACGTCACTCCAACATCGAACATGAAGAAGCCAGCTGCATTCTTCCCCTTAAGATATTTAACCGTACTACCCGCGCCTCCAAGAATGCCCATCAGTTCACCCTCGAGCCCAACTTCGGACGTACGGTCCTGTTCAGAGAATCGTTCTTTAGCCGTACTACGTGATTGTAGAACTCTCTTCCACACTCTGTCTTCCCCAGGCACTGCAATGTTCAGGAATTCAAGACCAATGTTAACCGACACCTCATCCTTAACCCTCTGCGTCTATCCCATCTTTCCCTAACGCTCGCACTGTGCTTTGGCATAAAAAGGGAACAATAACCCATTGAGTGCGTGCATATTATTAAAAAAAAAAAAAAGTAAACCTACTTACTTAATTTGATAGGAAGATTTACAAGTTTCAAACAATGGTGCCATTTGCAACACAGCCGATAAAATCATTAGACGTTTTAAATCAGAGTGTTAGTGGGGTCAGGAAGTTGAAAGTGTCAATACCTACAGATGTTTTAAAGGCTTTGACCAACTTTCAACATCATTCATATGGTCTCTAATACATTTGTTTGCCAATTCTGGAGTTCCTCAGGGAAGACAGATAGGGCCTGAAAATCGAATGATACGTATGAGCTAGCTTTCAAAAACAAACAAAAAATATTGGTTCAGGTCAATGTTCCACGTTCGAAAAACTAAAGTATTATTTCATAAGCTACAAGGTGTATGAACATGATTACTAAATTTCGTCAAAATACAAAATCTTACAGACAAGGATTTCTAGCCTAATTTAGTAATTTAGTCCTTGTTTGGTTATTTATATCCATTTACTCCACCCTCCCAACAGAGATATGAACAAGAACATTTCCCTGCCATACAACAAGTCATCAACAATCCAGCGCAGCGGTTTCATTATGTTTGTTTTTCCACCATCTAAATGAAATATTACACAACACACATAATATTTCCCCAGACACAAGTATCTACAAAAAAAAGGAAGCACATTCTATAGAAATTGTGTTTTATAAGGACTCTTCGCAGTTGATGTAAATGTCAGTCATTTGTTGGATTTCGTCATTAAACTTATACTTTCCTGTGAAAATGAAAGAAAGTAGACCAGAAAATGACAGAGTGGCTCCCTAATAAGCAGTCTTTCAATATCATGAAAAGACTACAGAAACCCTCCGTCCGACATTCATTTAAGCAAACATTTTCTTTCTTTTTGTGAACCAAAAAGATACAAAATTAAGAAAAGTCTTTGCTTAGGATTGATGTAATTCTTTTACTACCTGACAGATCAAAACCTGCAAAATTAAGTGTGCACTTTCGTAGGCAATTTGCAGAAAACAATATTGGCTGACATTAAAAGGGGCCTGAAGTGGTCTTGAGGTTAGTTTATTTGATTTAGTTTGTATTTTTTTCCTTATCGATTGAGTACCCTTGCCAAAATTCTCTCATCCCTTGTGTAGAGATAAATTGGCAAGTAGGGTAATTGCGCTAATAAATATTAATCAATCTTTTTCGAGAAGTGGAAGATAAAATAGCCCAACAACAACCATGAATAAATAAAGGATGACGAGTGAGGAAAACTCTCAAGAAGTAAGATAAATGTTTTGTTTGGACCTTTTCCGCTGCCGGAATTATAATGACATTAAAATACAAATCATGTAAGAGCAGAATAAATTTCAATTATATAAAACGTAATTAACAATATGACAATGCGAATTTAGGATGGTTTGAATGACATTCTTGGGAACTGGTCTAATACGTAAAATATTTGCACTGATATTACATTCCAGTACTTCGGACCTCGGACATGAAATTAACTGAGACATTTAAGAAACAAAACAAAGAAACACCGTTTGATGTTATGCGATGGAAAATGTTCATATCGTCAGCATAAATCAATAGATTACAATTCAAGATGAAAGCGACATCATTGATTGCTAAAATGAAAAGTATAGGGCCTAAATGACATTCTTGGGGGACACTGGACGAGGCACGCAGGAAATGGAGAAGAAATGTTGCTCAATCAGGAGACAATCCATGAAATAAAAAAAGGGGAAAGCCGAGGTTTTTAATGTGAAGATTATAATTTTTCGCTATTTTATCGACCGCGTTGCTTAAATCCTAAAATGTAATAGTGACCGTGGCGTAGTAGTTATGTGCATTGGCTGTTACGCAAAACGTGGGTTCCCGTGCCCATAGTTTATTTATTTCATTCTTCACGGGTACTGCTTTTGCGAAGAATTGACAACACTTCCAAGAGTATCAATCAATACTGCTGCTACGAGCACAAGTGTCGCTGTTAATCCGAATTTATCGATTTCCCGGATTTCGCAGCAATTGGAAGTATCGTAGACCTCAACCTCACTATTGCGTATTTTGCATTTGAATTTGCATCTCCATCATTATAAAGTTCAAATCTCGAAACAGTTGACCATTCACAACGCCGGCCGTATATACTTCTTGGTCATTGGAACAACCAGACATAAAGACATTTATTTTTCGACAACATTTTCTTTCAGTGGGTTTGAAAAAGAAAAAACAAAAAAAACAAAAAACAAAATTGAAATATATGTGGCTCAGAAAATCCACAAGTGATCGAAGAGGTGCTGTTGTGTCTAGAAAAGTGACTGTTTCGTGTGCTCTATGATCGATCTAAATATAAAAATATATCGAGCATTTTCAACTTGTTCTTAGAGTTTTAACTTAAAGACTGTCTTTCCTTGAAACTAAGAAAATATGTTAATTCAAATCCATTCTCAATTTTTTATAACAAATTATTGAAAAAAAAAAATGTAATATATTTTCTAACATTGATCAATAAGATTTTTCAAACTTTTGTTGCATCATTACCATCATCATCATCGTTGGCCTGTTCAATGAAGTTTCCGCCTACATCTGCGCCGCAATCCAGATTTGGTGCGGTTCTCTTTCATGGGGTTCATCCATGTATTTGGATAGTTGCTTGATAGTGTTGGCAAGTGAATACTGATAAAAATGTCCTAATACAAGGATGCTGGGTAATTTTGCCAAAATAGTAATCAATATCATTTTTCAAGTTCTTACTGTTAAGATGGAAAAAACATGGAAAACCGGACACACAGCGTCTCGTCCTCACTATTGTAGAAAGGGGGCTTATTATTTAAGAAAAGCTTCAAATTCTCACGATAAAAATCATGGAAGAATTTGATGTTATGGCAAGTTTTACAGCTATGATGAACCGTGTAATTTCTAAAGTTGAACATCTAAAAAAACTGAAAATCAAGAAGAAGCCACCCCTTAACTCGGTTAGAATGGAGCAAACCCACCAATTTTGTCATACACTACATGTGCCCATACTTTGGAGTATAGCTTAAAGATCACAGAAAAGAGCAATGCTTCAATTTTCGTTGCGCACATGTTCGGAGTAGTATCGTGTGGTCTTCGTCGATGAAAAAAAAATTACTTTTTCATCTGGAACTTCCAAAATAGATATAGCGGACCTTCCAAATCAATTTTTTTATCGGAGAAGACCACACTTTACTACTCAGAACATGTGCGCAACGAAAATTGAAGCGGTGTTCTTTTCTGTGATCTATAAGCTGCCTCGAAATTTGGGTTGACGACTTAAGCAATGTGGAATGGTAATAATGCACTATTCTTTGGGATATCGCTAGCAGATCGAGAGTTTTGTAAATACGTAATTTCAGTTTAGACAGTTTCCATTTCCTCAATGTTTTGATATATCTTTGGAAAAGTAGTCGTTCATAATCCCTGCCAATAGTATAAGTCAAGTGTCATCGAGCGCAAATTTCATCAGAAATTTCAATTGAACACCATATCAGTTGATTTACTTTAAAAAAAAATACGCATACGCCATGATAGTGATCTTATTTACTTACTTAAGGTGGCGCTACAATCCGGTGTGGACTTGAGTTTCAATCAATAGTCCCCGCCAGCCATCTCGGTCCAAGCGCAGATTCAAGGGGGGGGGGGTCACAGGGGTCATGAACTATCAAACTTTGACATTTCTTTTTAGACTTTTTCATACTAGATCTCCTGAATATCTATACGAAAAACTTAGGTTCCCAGTGTCACAAAGAAGTAATGTTCTAATTGTCCCTACTTTCAAATTCAGAAACTCAAAACAACAGTTCTTTGTACACGCTGTTGCCCTTTGGAACTCCTTGCCTGCTAACCTGTGGGGGATACATATAGCAGCACTCGTTTTGAGAACTCTTTAAAGAACGTTTACAAATGTTTCCAAAATAAAAATCACTTTGTCTTAGAATTTAAAAATTATATTATTTATTTTTTTTTTTGTGTGTACATAATATATATATTTATCTTATTTTCTTAATTTCAAGCCAAATTGTAAACCTAATATAATAATTTGATTCTTCTTTTTTGTATAATTTGATTAAATTTAAATCTTGAGATAATAAGTATTAAAAATAAGACAATATGTTTTAAAATGCTTAATGATTAAAATAAATACAAATACAAATAATTACAAATACAAAATGAAATAACCAAATGACCACAATTAACTTACTTTTCTGCCCTCTGAAAAAATACTAGAACCAGAACTTTTAACTGTAGAACCAATCCACACGACCAATGGAAAATGTTGAAAAAACTGTAAAACAAATAAAAGTGATAATCTTTTTGAGACATTCAAAAATAAAACTAATTAAGCAACATATTCATCTTAATTTTCCTTTATAAACAACTGTGTAAATAGTTCAGTCCCCATTAATATACTTTTTATGGGAAGATACAAACATTTTTTTTAGAAAGAGAAAAGTTAATAGCTGTTGAATAAGCTGTATTTAAAATGGCTGGGCTGGAAATGCGCAAAAATGGCATCCAATTCACTAGTTTTTTTGGAGTTAATTGTTTTTTACATGTTGCAGATCCGCAAAATTAAAAAATTGATGATGTTGTTAATGGTGACTGCGCCGAATAAATACAGGAATACAAAAAAAAATTCTATCAAATTCATCTTTAGTAAAAAAAAAAAACAGTAAAACCTACTTTGAATACATGTGGTAGAAATTTAATTTGTTTTGACTTTCAAGTTTTGAAGTAGTCTACTGATTCCGACAAACAGAATAATTGATTTGTATTGGCAATGCCTCTTTTGCAATATCTTCACCAGAACGATGTCATAGATCACAACCTGTTAATATTCAAATCTTCATTTTTCTTTTTTATACTTTGCGCGTGAATTGATGTTTGAAGAACGCAATAGTTCGACTGTCTTAACCTATCTTCTTGATTGTTTTTTTCATATTTTGTTTCTACTTTCAAAGAACCAGCTGTTCAAAATTTCTTGTGAATCGTGCTAAATTTAGAAAATTGATGGATTTTAAAGATTACTTTTACCTCAAAATAAAACTCAAAAGTCTATAAATAGCTGTAGCGTTTTTGCTTGCTGAAAACGGAAAACTTTCTGTTTGATGATCTATAAAAGCAAATCCCTCGCCAAAAATAAACTTGCATTTAAACGAAACTTTTCCATCCTACATTAATAAAATATTTATTTTTCCCAGAACACTTCCACACAATGACAAAAACTAGTAATCCCTTAAACAATAATAAAATCTTTCAAAAACTTGTTCGTCTCTCAACTCAAACAACACACAATTTATTAAGTTGTCTTCGCACTCCGTAAACTACAGCTTCCTCGAAAACAGTCCGCAATCCCGAGTGCTGAGAATAATATGTTTCTCAAGGTTGTCAACAGACAGGCACACATAAGAAGCCGGAAAAACAAGAACCCAAAAATGTTGTTCCCGTTGAGAGGGTTTTTATGGCTCCTCTCAGGCAGACATTCATTTCCGTATCTGCTATTCGGTTACGTGTTCAATGTTTTTTAATTTCCAGAAAACAAAACTGTCCGACATATTCTCACATGCACATGAAACCTTCTGCCATGTTTGTGCGTGGAAGCAAAGCAAAATGCAAAATGTTGAAAATAACAGTTCTAATTTACTATCATATCGTACGACATACGAGCACTTGAACTCTGTTGAAAATGTGTTTGCAGCATTGCAAAGTTTTCAAGAAAAACAAAGTTAAACTCAGCGAACTCGTGAGTGGTGACTCGTGAATTTTATCTCCAAAAAGTAAGCCACTTTCCATGCAGACTACAGTGAGTTTTGTTCTCTTATAATTCGAAAACTTTTTTTTGGACTGCTCTGGCCCCCATCAGAAAAAATGATGAGGAAAATGGAGATTCTGATGACCTTCCGGGGAAGTTTATCTTTTGTCCGTATTCTTTCTTTTTTGTGTATTTTTGTCCGTCCTTCAGCGAGGTGGATACAAAATGAGTATTGAAAGACGGTAAAAAAAAACTTCGTGAAAAAAGTTGTGAAACAAATTATGGGTTCTCAAATGTGAGTAGGATTATTATTTATTTAAGATCACGATACAAAAAAGTTTTCAAGAAAAGAATGAAAGTTTTCCCAAGATAATATTTTTATGATAAACATTTTTCTTTCTAACAATTTGACATTTCTTCGAAAGACATCTCTCTGTCGTTATGTACGCCTTGCTAAGCAGTCGCTGAAGCATTGATAAATTTAAGAAAAATAATTTGGATAAAATGTACTTTTAAAAGTTAATTCAAAAGTCTAATTTGAGTTGACACATCTGTTTCATTATTAAAGAAAGAATTTTTGGTATAAGAAAAAAAGTCCACTGTGGCGTATGTGTAACATTTTTTTCCCCAATTTGCTCTGGCAATGGGATTACTTACACGTGAGGTACATCATTTGAAATAAAATTCATACATACATTCATACAATTGTTCATACATTCGGGGCTCCGAATTTTGTAGAAAATGATTTTCTTACAGCGAGATCTATAATACTTATTTTCGGGATTCGAACTACGAATCTATTCCGTCGGGGCCTGTGATAAAGGTGTATACCTCTACTTCTCTATAGCTTTATATATATCTAATGTAATGCGTACATACTATAATGAACACTATTTATCTCTATCACTCTAAAATGGTGTTATAGCTGAATAATAGTTGTTACCGAGAGCAACAACAGCGACTCTTTGGATGCGGATTTGTCGTGGGAAGCAGACTCAGGCAAAAAGTCTTGAGCTTCAAATGCGTGAGTGAGATGCTGCAAGAAAATTCGACGTCGGACGGCTACAATCGCAAGAGATCGCCAGATCCTTCTCTGATCGAGTGTCAAGTTACCTCTTAAGGAGTCCTATGCCGCCAACATCAAGTATCGAAGACCAGTGGCAACATTGCCAGAAAGCAGTTAGAGATGCCGCCCCTAATGTGCTGGGTTTCACACAGCCACCAAAAAGTAATGCCTGGTTTGACGAAGAATGCAGGCAGGCTCTTGCAGCCAAGTAGGAGCCATATAAAGCGGCGCTACATAGAAGGACAAGAGCTGCTCGTGAGCTCTACGAGCAAAAGAGGAGAGAGGAATGCCGGGTTCTCCGGAGAAAAAATGGATAGCATGAGAAGCGTCAAATCGAGGATGCTGAAAGAGCC
>CAKKXW010000003.1:78164771-78175352 GCA_920937365.1 Sphaerophoria rueppellii
AAAAAGTCTCGCCTCTTTCTCTTAATTTATAGACGTCGTTTCGGCAGGTAACAGTGACGGTTACAATACGGTACGTGCTTGCATTTTCATAGAAGAAAAGGTTTACTTAATTAAGACAACGATTTACGGTGGTTCGATTTTTTTTTTTTTGTCTACAAGGGGACTTGTACAGTTCTTAAAGTATCTCAAGAAGAATTTGTTAAAATACTGGAGATGCATGACACCACTTGGTTGCATTTAATTACATTCAATGCAAAATCTAAGGTTTAGTTTAAGTACCGAGAGTCCGAGATTTTAAAATTTTCTTACCACTTGGTTAGAGCTTGGTGGCATTTAGCAACAGAATTAATTCATTTGGAAAAGAAGATACTTTTACGTTCGTGCATGGCATAACATTGGCAGTGACAATGGACGGCTTTGCTGCAGATATTTAATTCTCTTTCTCCGCTCTGAAAAATATTTTCTTCAGTAGATTGGCACAGAGATGAAGCAACATTAAAGCTGGCGATATGCAGTGGTGAACATGAAAAAAAAGACTTCGCAGACAATTTAACAGGCTTAGAAACTTTTAATTATGAATTTGCTCATTGAAAATTAAAATTTCTAGTAGAGGGTGTGAGGTACTTTTGTCTATGGCTGAGGTAAGCTCTTCCTAGGGTTTGGATTAAAATGTACCAGAACTTTAATATTGGGAAATTCTTTATTTTCCTTTAACAAATTACAATAATTAATTTTATTCGTAAATCCAGGTTGTCCTTAACTTTTAAATTCTGTAATTGCACCTAGCCTTTGGAGGTTTAGAGTCGTGCGTTGAGAACGTGAGTAACAAACAGCTAAGTTTACTGGTGCCTGATTAATATGAAAGGTAGGCCTCCTTACCACTGGTGGAGGCAAGTCTATGCTTGGTTAATACAAAATCACAAACAAATCAGGCAAATCACAGACGAATCTAGTAAATCGCAGACGAATCTGCCAAATTTTGGACGAGTCCGGTAAATCGCAGGCGGATCTGGAAAATTGCAGACGGATCTGGTACCACATAGACGGATCCGGTTAATCACTGACGAATCCAGTGAATCGCTGACAAATCTGTTAAATCGCAGAAGAATCTGGTAAATCATGGACGAATACGGTAAGTCGCGAACGAAACCGGTAGATCGCAGACTTATTTACTTACTTAAGGAGGTGCTACAGTCCATTGTGGACTTGGGCCAGCCAGCTCGGTCCTTAGCTAGCTGTCTCCAGTTTTGCACTCCAAGTTGACTGAGGTCCTCTTCCACTTCAGTGTGCCACCTGAGTCGTGGCTTTCCCCTCCTCTTACATCCCTCGGGAATAGTGTTGAAGGCTTTCCGGGCCGGAGCATTGGTCTCCATCCGCTCTAAATGACCGAGCCATCTGAATCGTTATACAACAAGTAAAGTTCGCTGTTGTATCTTCTTCGCCATTTCCCTTCAATGCACACGGGGCCAAAGTCAAAAAAAATTCCTCTCAAAACAGCCTAAGGCACTTTCATCCGATTTTGTCAAGGTCCATGCTTCCGCACGATACAACAGAACTTGGATGATGAGTGTGTTTTACAGTTTTACCTTAGTTGCTCGAGAGAGGGCTTTTCCACTCAATTGCTTTCTTAGCCCAATGAAACAGCGATTAGCAAGAGTTATTCTTCGTCTGATCTCGACGCTGGTGCTGGTGTTATTGCCCGTGTATATAGCGTAGCATAGGTAGACATACTCCTCTACTACCTCGACGTTGTATGCGTCTATTGTGACGTTCCGTCCAACCCGTCGGTCGGTGTCGGGTGTCCTTCCTCGAAGACAGCATATACGTCGTTTTTTTGCCGCTTCTGTCTCAATTCTCACAAAGGTGCCATTGACATCACGCTGTGTTTTTCCCATCATATCAATATCATCGGCGTACGCAAGAAGTTGAACAGATTTTTGGAAGATAGTGCCTCTGGTGTTGACGTTGGAGTTCTGCACTATCTTCTTAAGAACGACGTTAAAGAAATCACACGACAGTGCATCACCCTGTCTGAATCCTTTTTTTGACATCGTAGGACTCGTCCTTGGTGCGCACATATTAGGTTAATGTTGCCGAATTTAGCCTTGATTCGGATTGTCGTGATGGGTTTGCTCTCACATTTGAAGCTCAAGACTTTTTGCATGAGTTTGCTTCCCACGACGAATCCGCATCCAAAGAGTCGCTGTTGTTGTCACTATAGTAGATGTCGCGGTTTCTCATCCTTCTTTTACCCGGTCCATCCCATCGCATTTCCTGGATAGGGGTAATGTCTGCTTTGTAGCATTTGAGGGTCTCCGCTAACTGTTCGGCAGCACGCGGTCTATTTTGGGACCTAACATTCCACGTGCATATCCGAAATTCGTTGTCCTTTATACATTTGCTTGGGACGTCATCTGTGTATCCGTCCGTTTCCGAGGCCTGTTGTTGCTTCGCAACTTCGTTTCTATTCTATCTATATTCTGTATCGCAGACGATTTCGGTAAATCACGGACGGCTCCGGTAAACCGCAGACGGATTTGGTAATGTGTTAGTATAAATTACAAGACCCCTTACCACAAGGGGGGTAGTCTATGTCTGGTTAGTTCAGGTTTATACTTACCACTCCTGGAACACACGTCTGCTCGCTTTGAGTGCCTGGCTTTAACTGATTTCATTAGGGCTGGCAGCTATATAGCCAGCTGGCTGTCTGCTTGTGCCATGTACCTTTTGACGGTCGTTTAACAATTGCTTGGTGTTTGCTGACGGTAAGCAACACATACTTGCCTTCTGGATGGTGACTGGTCGACAACTGATGTTATCTAGACTAAGGACACTATGTAGTGTCAAAATTAAATCGAATATAAATTCGGACACGGCCTAAATTGTAGATCTGTCTATATAAACTTTTGATAATAACTGTATGTCCTTTGCGTCAATGTGTCCATGCCCGGTAAAATATACACTATTTTAATATCTTCTTCGATTTTTCTCTATCTGCGACGCTTTATTCCCAAATTTACTTCCATTCGATTCCATTTTTTTAGGGTTCCGTATACAGAGTGTAAACGAAACCCTTATAACATCACTTCGTTTTGTGTTCATTCGTCTTTGACAAGCGATTTCTTCGAATCGATACAATAGTAATCTTTAAACGTTTTTATATTTTTAAAATAAAAAGTTTCGAAGTTACTAAGGAAAGAGGAAAAAACACGAAAAAATTTGCTGAAGAAAAAATAAAGTTCAATATTCCTTTCTTACTGTGATGAAAACAAAACCCTTAGATGAGTTTTTTTTTGTTCATTCATCTTTCACAAGCAATTTCTTAGAATCTGCTAAGCTGATTGCAATAGAATTTGGTACACATTTTCAAGAGTACCTCAAGTGATGCGAAAATGTTGCTTCCTTATTTTTAAGATAAACAGTTTCGAAATTTGTAGTGTCCGTAGCTTAGTGGTTAGGTGCGTTGACTGCTAAGCAGAACATCGTGGGTTCGAATCCTACTCGGGCCCAAAGTTTTTATTTCATCTTTCACGGACACTGCCTCTTGCGAAGAACTGACAAAACAAAAGTGCTTCTCAACTTTGCCGTTCGGAATCGGAGTAAAATTGTTTCTTCACAGGCACCTAGAGAATTGTTGATGAGAGTAAGCCACTAGGCCTTGGCTGGCTCTTCAAGAGCTGTCGCGCCACTCCATTTTTTTTTTTTTTTTTTTAGTTTCGAAATTATTGAAGGAAATGGGCAAAGAGACTATTCAAGTCATTGGCCAAGAAAATGTTTGGTTTCATACCTTAATTCTTACATAAAATTTCCTTCAAAACTAAAAAAAAAAAATAGGGTCAGAAAATCGAGTACGGAACCCTCCTCGAGGTTGGTTGGAGTGGCTGTCCGGATGTCATTGACTCACTCAGACCTCAAGGGTCCATTGTGATACCACTAATGAGGTAACTCATGGGAGAGTAAAGAACTTAAACAAACCATTTTGTACTTTTAATGAAGTTAGAGAGTCATTTTGTGTCCATCGTTGCCAGTTCACTGGTATTATCGAAGAAGGGATTACCGAGATAGTTATTCCTTCTATTGGAGAGTGCCGGACATGTACACAGAAGGTGATGGATTGTTTCCTCCTCCTCCTCGTCCATGCAGCTTCTACAGAAGTCGTTTGCGTAGACCCCAAGCCTAGAGCTTATATTTTGTCTGCTCAGGGAAATCAGGCCTTTTGACCGTTTCAGATCTATGCTTGGCCATATTTATTCGGTTGCTGATTCTAGAGCATATTGTTTGAGAAGATATTTGCATGTAGCAAGTGGTGTTCATATGTTATGTTTTTGTCTAACATTAGACTGAAGTGTTTCGTTTTTGGCGAGCTCATCGGCTTTGCAATTTCCCGGAATTCTCTGTGGCCCGGCACCCAAATGAGGTGAATATTAAACTGTTCCGTCATCTCATTCAGAGATGATCGATAATCGTGGACTATTTGAGAGTTTTTGGAGACAGACGCGAGAGATTTGAGAGTGGCTTGGCTGCCCAAGAAGATTCGTATATCCTTGCAAGATATAACGTTTTCTTTGAGCCAGGAAAGTGCCTCTTTAATCGCCATTACTTCTGCCTGGAAAACACTACATTGATTGGGAAGTCTGTATGATAGACTGAGATTCAGTTGTTCCGAATAGATACCACTTCCAACTCCGTTATACTCCAGTGGTAACGCTGCTCCAAAAATAAATGAATATTGTGTGTGTACTGTTTTTTTTGAACAGCTGTTGAGCTGTCAGACAAAGCAAAGCATTGAATTCCTATAGCTGAACTCGTAAACGTCAGGAGAGGCTGAGCTCTGAAGCGTCTTTGTGATTCAGCCCTTAGATTACATAAGATTCAAATAACTCATTCTCGTAAAAAATCTTTTGAGTCATTGTTAAGGCACTTTAGCAAAAGAAAAGCTATTGAGCATTGCTTTTCTACTACTACTCCAACAAGTGAAGTATTGCTCTACTTAAAATTCTGTTTCCAAACTTTGATACGCAATGGTTTTTTGTAACGAATTTTCAAATCACGGCAAATTAAATCTTTTAAATTATCTTTTGCTACATGATTGCTCAATCCTGTGTTTTGTGATTTAAAAATTGATTTTTTTCTGAACTTTAAAAAAATCTAAAGATAAACTTCTCTTAGCCATTTCATGTCTATTCTGCCATTTAAAACACTTGAGACATCTTAACGGAGTTCCCCAAAGACTCGTTTGCACAAAATCAGTTACATGAAAATGTAAATCTCTCTCTATCTTTATCTTCTACTTCTTATCTTATTGAATTTTCCTCCAAGCGAATTAAGTGCAAATGCGGTTTGGGATATTTTGTGAATTTAAATCGATTCCAAAGATTTTTCTTGCCAAGAACAACTCTTAGCTACCCCCTACTGCTTTCCAGGACAAAACGAATTTACTTGTTGTTGGTGACCTATCCAACGTTCAATGTCTGCCAAATACACTTTTTACCTTTTTTTTATCGTTGTTCGTTCAAACTCACAGGATACACTTTAACTCAGCTCTGTCTCTCCTTTCAATATAATATCCTTTCCATCAAACACGCCCCTCTTATCTTTATACACAATACACATCCAGTATAAAACGAAAAACGTGTTTTAAATGTAAAGTTATTTAATCGTAACAGGATACCAGCGCCCCACATTGTCGCGGCCAGAGCTTATAGAGTTTCCACGGGATCAAACACGTCCTCATCGGCCAGCAGTCAGTCAAAGAAAAATCTCTGCCCTCTGAACTCACAGCATCAGTACTCGCATCAGCAGTTACCACCCCATCATCATCATCAGCAGCAGCAACAACAGCAGCAGCATCTATTGACTTCAAATAGAGGAGGCAAGCAACAAGATGACAATATTGGAGGAGGTGGAGGCTATGGCAGAGATCGTGATGGTGGAGTTGGTGGCATGGGCACTAGTTCGACTAATACAGCTTTGTGTCGCCTCGTAAAACTGCTGAACCAAACAACAAAGGCCACCGTTTCGAACAGCGATGGTCATTTTTCAATGATGGAAGGACACGATCCACCGCGTCGCTTGTCCTGGGAGAGGTATGTGCCTTATTAATTCCTGACTTTTTGTACTTTGTTTTATGTAACAAGAATTGCAGTATTGCAGTTCTTCGGAAAATTCAACACGAATGTCATAGTTCGAAATATTAAGTTGAAGAGTTGAATGAAGAGATATTATGTTCACTGTCTTACAATATTTCAAGCTTACACTTTCTTTTACTTTTGTATTTATGTCGGATATTAACTGAATTTCATTAAACAGTTGGGACTTTGTTGAATCTAAGCTTGAGTAATGTTGGTTTTCAATGCATTAAGAGTTCGAGGATTATCTGAGTTAACACGATCTACGATATTTTGTTACACAAAAAAAAAAACAAACGGTGTTAAATCATAGTGGTGACCATGGCCAAACAACTTAGCTAAAACGTAATATTACGTTATTTCACTTTTTAGCCTGTTTTAATTTTCCCTCATCGTCCAAACTATTATCTTCAACCATCCACTGGTCAAAAAATCGGTTAAAATTCTACCATATCACTCCAAATTGTCTGGAAGGAGTGGCATATCTACGATTAATTTCTAAAGAAAATGTTGTCAAAGGTATTAGTTTTTTCATACGTTGAATTTCAAAAGAATAGAGACGCAACAGAATTATTTTGCACAAAAAATTCATTGCCGTGATGTCAATGCTTTGTACATTGCACGCCCAATCTATTCACAATTCTGTTCGGGAGATTATAACAATCAAAATCAAAATACGTGAAAAGTGACATCCCTTGAATCAAAATTTTTGACGTTGGTTATACAAATTTTAATGTATTGGTCGGTTTTTAAGGGATTCTTTTTTTATGAATTGCTGACATCAATGATCATTAATAACAATGACGTTTCTGTCAAGCCTAAGGGAGTCCAGCAAAGGAGAACCGGCAAAAATGTATGGAAGCTGGCCTAGGAACCAATAACGACATGATGTATATCGATTGAAAGGTTTTTGTGTCTACTTTAACATTTACTCTGGCAGTAAGTCCCAAATCGCTGTGTGGAAAAAGTTATTGCACAATAAAGTGATTCACAAACAACAAGTGTTTTCTTGTTTTCATCTTGACCTTGGAACCAATAACGACATGATGTATATCGATTGAAAGGTTTTTTTGTGTACTTTTACTGTTCTTTTGGCCAAAAGTTCCAAATAACTGTGGGGAAAAAGTTATCGCACTTAGATTTAAAAGTAGTTTTGTTCTGTTTTCTTTGTAAAGCTTTTCTATTATGATGAAAACAAGAAAACTCTTATATTTTTGTGAATGACTTAATTGTCCAATAACTCTTTCCCCTCAGTGATTTGGGACTTCTCGTCAAAACGAAAGATAAAGTACACAAAAAAACCTTTCAATTGATATACATCATGTCGTTATTGGTTCCAAGTTCAAGATGAAAACAAGAAAACACTTATTGCTTGTGAATCACTTTATTGTGCAATAACTTTTTCCACACAGCGATTTGGGACTTACTGCCATAGCAAATGTTAAAGTAGACAAAAAAACCTTTCCATTGATATATATCATGTCGTTATTGGTTCTTAGGCCAAAATGCCGGTTCTCCTTTATGGTAATTATTTCTGCTTTGTGTTAGATCTGATATAGGTCATGATTGTATCGTGGCCGGAATTGTCCTTTCTCAAAACAAGTGAAATAAAGTCAACTTTTCTCCGAAAGACACTTTCTCTCGAACGCTGATGAGAGTTGAAAGTACCTTCGGCTAAGCACACTAGTCTGGGATCGGAATATGTGAGTGCCAGAAGGAATATTCTCAGATCAAGAAAAAACGGTCAAATCTTCATGCCCCTTCCCTATAGAAAGTTATGGAAATTGTGATAAATTATTATCAGCTAAGAAATTAATACTTTCAAGAATAAAAGCTTTTGACCAACAGTACAGTTTTCGTAGCAAGAGGTCGACTGGTGATTTGATAGTTTTTCTTAGAGACAAATCTTAACATCGTTTTAGAGAGACGAGAGACAATTTTCCAAATACACATCTGCTTTCGATATCGTCGAATACCTTTTTCGTTGGAGTAGAAACTTTCTTTTGAATTGTCCTATACAATTTTCTTGTGGACGGATTCAAGTCTGAGACCCACAAGATGAATGCTGGTGTGCCACAGGGCTCCGTTTTCTCTGCAACTTCTAGTACCCTTAGCATTACATATTCTTTCCCACATCGCCTCCCACCTATTCGGCTGTGGAACTGCATCTGTAAAATAAGCAAAGTTCATTAAACTATTTCCTATAAATCTTATATCCGTCGAAAGCCGGAGCACAACTCCATGAGAGTCAGGCTGGAGCTCCGATTATATCCTCAAGTCTCCCGTGTAGTAAACAATGACGACCTCTAAGAATTGATTGGTGACAGGAACTTCGTTGAACCATTTTCATCGTAGGGGCAACTTCGTAATATTAATTGTCTCTCTCGGTGAAATAGCTGCTTTGACAAAAACACCGTTTCAAAACACGCCATTTCGATTCTATGCGCTAAGTATGAGTACCATCATCCGCAAGGAACTTATTATCTAGATCGCTATGATTGACCTTCTTATGGATAAGTCCAAGATCTTCAAGGCTCTCCAATAATCTGTGCGGATGATAGTACCCGGCAGCAATTGTATTTTTATCAACGGCATTAGAACCTTAAAACAAAAGATTTGTTATTGAAATGTTGCTATTTTGAAATATCTTTAAAATCACCCCCAGCACTTCGAACATTGTCAACGCAAACCTCTAGGCGGAGATCTTCAGATCCACCGTCTATCACTCCCAGGACCCAATGACCATTCACACGGCACCCTGAAATTATGAAAAGATTTGTAATGTTGTAACAATTTACAATTAAATAAAAGAAAATTTATAATCCCTTGATGGTATTTTCAGCTCCCGAACTTGGATTCATCTATTTCCACATCGCGCCCAACACTTCTTTTGATGCTTTTTCTATTTACAGCGAGAAGTCGTTGACACGCTCACCTCGCGGTGATCTCATCGACATAATGGTGCTGGACGTGAGAAATCTTCTGTCTGGACCTCTTAATAAGGGGTTTTCAGAGAAAAACAATTAGTGAGGAAGAGCACTTGTTGCATCGATATCCTGGTGTTCTTAAACTAAGTGCCCTTCGCTTTACTTATTTAGGTCTTACCCTTAAACCCACTTGAAATATTCAAGGGAGACACCGTCTTTGTAGAAGAACATTTAGGTCTGGTGTTTTGGGCAGAGTCTGGATTTGGGCAGCATCCCCTGCTCCTCACGAATTTAACGCCGTCGCGAAGTCGGCATATTGTCAACAGTTCCTTGAATTGTTTATTTTAATAATAAATTAAATTAATAAACTATCTGACTTAAAACTTCTTTCTTATTTCTGCGATTGCACGCTGGCTAGTCGGTTCGTCGGACATGTTTTCGTTACTTCTCCATCATCGGGCGGAATACTTTTTTCAGTCAGTTGAAACAACCAACAACATTAGCAACAAAAGTATTCCGCCCGATGATGGAGAAGTAACTCCGAAACGCGTTGCATATAATTTTTAAAATAAATTAAGTTGTCACATAAAATTAAAATAAGAATTAATAAAATATTTATAAAGCTATATTTATTCTTATAAAATTTTTCTTAAAACCTAAAAACAATACAACTATTCAATCTGCAACTTGGAGACAAGAAACTCACATTATGTAGCTAATCTATCGATTTACGTCTTCAAATTCAGGATGCCTTAAAGCAAAGTAGAGCCATATTAAACAGTGACTCGGTGCACAAAAAATTTGGAAATAGCTGGTCTTAAAAAAATTGGGACTTTTCAAATTGATGAAATAAAAATTCAAAATTTCTCAAAACGGCTACTTGCAATTAGCTTAGGCTTTCTTATAAATTTATTTGAATTTAAATTGCGCCTGTTACCTCTTTTCTTTATCGTCCTCAAGTGGTCAAACACTCTTTAGCTAGAAATCAATTAAATTTATTGGGACTTGTTTTTTGTAACAAACTCACTGCACTTTGGGAGTGCTGGCAGAAGTGAAAACACAGAAAGTCAAAAGCACAAATGAATGACCAAATTTTGACAAACTGAACAGCGGTTGCATTATGCAAAGCTAAGGCATTGTTGTTTGTTCACATAGCAAAAGAATGCCCATTTAAGAAAATATTTCTGACATTTTGCTGTAAGAAAAGTCTTAAAATTATAATTTCCCCCGGTCCTTAGTAAAGAATTATGGAATTAATGACTAGCAATTGAGGTATTTGTAGTGTCCGTAGCTTAGTGGTTAGGTGCGTTGGCTGCTAAGCAGAACGTCGTGGGTTCGAATCCTACTCAGGCCCAAAGTTTTTATTTCATCTTTCACGGACACTGCCTCTTGCGAAGAGCTGACAAAACTTCCAAGAGTATCATCTGTCATGAAAAAGTGCTTCTCAACTTTGCCGTTCGGAATCGGCGTAAAATTGTAGGTCCCCTCAATTCTTCACACGCACCTGGAGAATTGTTGAATGAGAG
>CAKKXW010000003.1:78175362-78186131 GCA_920937365.1 Sphaerophoria rueppellii
TAAGCCAGAAATAAGTCAATTATAGGCTGTATTTATGGCTTCATTTTCTTTCACATTCGAACTTTATGACATTCTGTCACTTGTATTATAGAGAAGTAAGTTGAGAAGTTGAATTATAAAACTTGATACTGTAAGCACAACTTAAAAGGTGTAAAACTGCTGAACCAAACAACAAAGGCCACCGTTTCGAACAGCGATGGTCATTTTTCAATGATGGAAGGACACGATCCACCGCGTCGCTTGTCCTGGGAGAGGTATGTGCCTTATTAATTCTTGACTTTTTGTACTTTGTTTTATGTATCAAGAATTGCAGTATTGCAGTTCTTTGGAAAATTCAACACGAATGTCATAGTTCAAAATATTAAGTTGAAGAGTTGAATGAAGAGATATTATGTTCACTGTCTTACAGTATTTCAAGCTTACACTTTCTTTTACTTCGGTATTTATGTCGGATATTAACTGAATAAAGACCGAATTTCATTAAACAGTTGGGACTTTGTTGAATCTTAGCATGAATAATGTTGGTCTTCAATGCATTAAGAATTTGAGGATTATCTGAGTTAACAAACGGTTTTAAATCATAGTGGTGACAATGGCCAATTAACTTAGCTAAAACGTATTATTACGTTATTTCGCTTTTTGGCCTGTTTTATTTTTCCCTAATCGTACAAACAATTATTCTCAACGGTCAACCGGTCAAAAAATCGGTTAAAATTATACCATATCACTCCAAATCGTCCGGAAGGAATATCAAATCTGCGATTAATTTCTAAAGAAAATGTTGTCAAAGATATTAGTTTTTCATACGTTGAATTTCAAAAGAAAAGAGATGCAACAAAATTATTTTTCACAAAAAATGCATTGCCGTAATGTCAATGCTTTGTACATTGCACACCCAATCTATTCACAATTCTGTTCAGGAGACTATAACAACCAATACCAAAATACATACGTGAAAAGTGACATCGCTTGAATCACAATTTTTGACGTTGTTTTGCAAATTTTTATGTATTTGTCGGTTTTTAAGGGATTCTTTTATTATGAATTGCTGACATCAATGATCATTAATAACAATGACGTTTCTGTCAAGCCTAAGGGGTCTAGCAAATGTATGGTAACTATTTCTGCTTTGTGTTAGATTTGATATAGCTCATCATTGTATCGTACCCGGAATTGTCTTTTCTCAAAACAAGTGAAATAAGGTCAACTTTTTTCCTAAAGACACTTTCTCTGGAACGCTGATGAGAGTTGAAAGTGCTTTTGGCTAAGCACCCTAGTCTGGGATCCGTATATGTGGGTGCTGATAGGATTATCCACATATCAAGAAAAAAAAACAGTCAAATCTTCATGCCCCTGTCTCATAGAAGGTTATGGAAACTGTTATAAATTACTTTCAGCTAAGAAATTAATAATTTGAAGAATAAAAGCTTTTGACCGATAGTCCAATTTTTAGCAAGAGGTCTACTCGTGATTTGATAGTTTTTCTTAGGGACAAATCTCAACATTGTTTTGGAGAGAGTATTTTAAGATCTAATCCGAAAACACACCTGTTTACGGTATCGTCGAATACCTTTTTCATTGGACTAGAAACTTTCTTTTGAATTGTCCTATACAATTTTCTTGTATACGGATTCAAGTCTAAAACCCACAAGATGACTGCTGGTGTGCCACAGGGCTCTATTTTCTCTGCAAATTCTAATCCAAGAAATTGTTTCACTGACGATAGTACCCTTAGCTTTTCGTATTCTCTCCCACACTCGCGTCCCTCCTGTTGGTCTGTGAAACTGCAACTATACAAAATAAGCCAAGCTCATTAATTTAACTATTACCTATAATTCTTATATCCGTCGAAAGCTTGAGCACAACTCCATGAGAGTCAGGTTGGAGTTCTAATTACATCCTCAAGTCTCTCGGGTAGTAAACAAAGACGACCTCTAAGAATTGATTGGTGAAAGGAACTTCGTTTAACCATTTTCAATTTTGGAGCACCTTCGTAACATTAATTGTCTCACTTGGTGAAATAGCGGCTTTGATAAGAACACCGTTTCAAAACACGCCATTGCGATTCTATGCGCTGCGTATGAGTACCATTATCCGCAAGGAGCTTATTTTCTAGATCCCTATGATTGACCTTCTTATGGATAAATCCATGATCTTGAACGCAAATATACGCTCTCCAATAATCTGTGTGGATGATAATACCCGGCAGCAATTGTATTTTTATCAACGGCATTAGCACCTTAAAACAAAAGATTTTTTATTGAAATGTTGCTATTTTGAAATATATTTAAACTCGCCTCAGCGTTTCGAACATTGTCATCGCAAAACCTCTAGGCGAAAATCTTCAGATCCATCTTCTATCACTCCCAGGACCCAATGACCATTCACACAGCACCCTGAAATATGAAAATATTTGTGATGTTGTTACAAATAATTAAATAAAAAAAAATGTATAATTCCTTAATGGTATTTTCAGCTCCTGAACTTGGGTGCATTTATTTCCACGACGCGTCCAACACCACTTTTGACGCTTTTTCTATTCATTGCGAGAAGTCGTCGACGCTCACCTTGCGGTGATCTTGTCGATATGATGGTGTCGGACGTGATAAATCTTCTGTCTGGACCTCTTAATAAGGGGTTTTCAGAGAAAAAAAATTAGTGAGGACGAACATTTGTTTCATCGTGTTCTTAAACTAAGTGCCCTTTGCTCTCTTAAACCCATCTTTTTGGCACTTGAAATATTCAAGGGGGACACCGTTTTTGGGCAGCATCTCCTGCTCCTTAACGCCGCCGCGAAGTCGGCATATTGTCTAACAGTTCCTTGAATTGTTTATTTTAATAATAAATTAAATTAATAAACTATCTAACTTAAAACTTCTTTCTTATTTCTGCGATTGCACGCTGGTTAGTCGGTTCGTCGGACATGCTTTCGTTACTTCTCCATCATCAGGCGGAATACTTTTGTTGGTTTTTGGTTGTGTCAGTCAGTTGAAACAACCAACAAAATTAGCAACAAAACTCACATTATGTAGCTAATCTATCGATTTACGTTTTCAAATTCAGGATGCCTTTTTCTTTATCGTACTAGGCCTCAAGTAGTCAAACACTCTTTAGCTAGACATCAATTAAATTTATTGGGACTTGTTTTTTGTAACAAACTCACTGCACTTTGGGAGTGCTGGCAGAGGACTGTTAGGTCCTCATGAATGCACTGTTATTTACGATTTGATGCAACAGCCTAAAAAAAGTTATAAGGGTCAAAATGTCATGAAATTCAGTTTCGCAAATATCCCGCGACCTATTTATAAAAACTGTTTGTCGTTATATGATCTGCAACGCTGGCCGTAATAAAGGAAAAGGTGCATACTAAAATTCAGCTCACAAGGAATTTTTCCGCAGATTAAACCTAAAATTACTAAAATTTGACAGCTCGCTTCAAACAATCCATTTTCATCATTTTGGCTCTGAAGAAAAAGACTGCATCCAATAACCAAAAAGAGTTTGTTGTCCCTTACTGTCAGCCTGACAAGCAACATCTAGCGGTCACCCTGATATGTAACGCTTTTCGGTCTGACGCGAACTTACGTTTTTATCCATCACTTAATGCATTTTCTACAGATCCCAAAGTGCACAACACCACATGAGAAGTTAAGAAATGTTCACTTTAAAAAAAAAAACTGTTTTTAAAATCAAATAACAGAGACCTTTCTCATAGAAATAGGAAAAGGATTTGACAAACTTATGTACATGAATGTTAAATGTCATGTGATAAATGAGTTGTAGGATTTTCGAATTATAATCAAATAAATTCGGCTTTCACAACTTTCCTTTCCATTATTCTCAGGCTATATCGCTTTTAGAAAGCAAAAAACAAACAAATACAACTGACGCGACACTTCGGAATGACATGACGTGACGTTATTTCATATTCCTACGTGCCTTCGTGTCTTCCTATGTCAAACTATTTTTCCTATTTTTTTATAACCAAACAAACATGAATTGCTGTTGTCGATGTAACAGTTTCTTGCAGTTCCCCATTGACATTGGCTTTTCTATATTTAATTTACCGTCCTCCTTGCCCTACAAAGCATGCCCTTAAGCTGATATAGATTTTCTTGCCACCACTTTAGCAATAATAATTTATGCCACCAGCTGAACTGATAATCCAATAAAACCGAATCTACTTAGAAGCTCTTCAGATAATCGTATTCAAGATGCATGTTATGTGTGTTCGAAGACAACTTCTCACCTCGAACCAACCACCCAGCCACCTACACCACAACTCATAACCAAACGACATGAGTTTTTGCCTATATCGTCCTCCTTCAAATGGAATTAAGAGTAAACACACTTCTGTTTTCAATGAATTCATAAGCACTTTCCAAGATGAAGACGATGACGACGAGATCGATATTTGTAGCCTTTATTGACTAATCATGGATTCTTGAGTTCGTTCAGCACAAGTTCGAAATAAAACCTGATGGGGAGGGCGACAAATCGATCAATCTCGTTCTTATCTCTATTTTGTTTGCCATAGAAAAATTTTAAATATAATTTTCCTTGCAGAAAGAGTATCTAAACACCCTTCGTTCGGTGTCTATTTTTAACCCTCGTTCAAGGATATTTTGTTTGTTTTTATTTTCTAAAAAAAATTCTCATAATGCACTTAAATGAAATTAAAATAAAACTACAAAACAAAAACAATAAAATTAAATTATCTTTCCCTCTCTGTCCTAGGCGAGACACGATGACGGGCAAAATCCCTCGGTCAGCTAGCATAGACTCGGTTGCAGATGCGGTATGGTGCGATTCGCCACGTCCTTCACTGACAGTGCCCCGGCATTTTCCGTTTCAACATCGGCCTTCGTCGAGTAGTCTCCTCTCGAACATAAGTACTGGCAGTGGAATACAGCATCCTTCGCAGCTTAATGTCGACCTGGGTAGCAGTCGGAGGGAGAGTGTGCTTAGTCCCTCGTCAACGCGGAGAAATAAGCTAAGTCGCATAATTAACGGTAAGTTTAAACTTTTTTTTGTTCTTAATGCTCATTATGTGCACAATAAGAGGGTGTGTGTTCGTGTGAAGGGCGGAAGCGGAAGCGAATTGTATTTTCTTGTTGCTCCTGCTCCGCCCGTTCAACATTAAAAAACAAGGACGTGAATTCGAGTGACTAATAACAGATGATGAGGTGTGAACAAAAAAATGTATTACAAGAGGATTCGTTTAATTAACGGAAAGCAACTTGAATATTAATTTTGGAATTACATTCACCTTAACTGTCAACTCACCTTGAAGTTAAGATGTTGCAACTTTTGAAATAAAAAGTGATTATAAACACGTGATAAATATTTAAGCATCTTAATTGTTTGTTACACAATTTTGTGAGCTTGAGCTGAATACTCCCGGGCATTATGTTTGACATGTGAACGTGAGTGACGAGAGGTTGTCAGAGGAGTTTGATGTCAGGATTAATATTTCATTATCTTAAGTGAGATATGTTCATGGTGTGCATACTTAGCAAATTGTTAAGAAAATAAGTACGTTCGTGACTTTTCCATTAAACAAATTAGAAAAGTCATTTTGCTGATTTGATTTTAAAACAATTATGAGATGTTTTTGGTCAAAAAGAACAAATGCAACATACCACTGAAAACGAATTATATCTCATAATCATTGCTTACTTACTTACTTAAGGTGGTGCTACAGTCCGTTGTGGACTTGGCCTCAATCAACAATCTCCGCCAGCCAGCTCGGTCCTTAGCTAGCCATTTCCAGTTTTGCACTCCAAGTTAATTGAGGTCCTCTTCCACTTGAGTGTGCCAACTGAGTCCATCCGTTCTAAATGACCGAGTCATCTGAGTCTCTGGACTTTGACCCTTCTATCTAGGTCCATGTCTTTGTACAACCCGTACAACACTCCCCTTCAATGCACATGGGGCCAAAGATGACACGAAGAACTTTCCTCTCGGATCAGCCTAAGACACTATTATCCGATTTTGTCGAGGTCCATGCTTCTGCGCCATACAGCAGGACTGGGATGATGAGTGTGTTGTACAATTTTACCTTAGTTGCTCCAGAGAAGGCTTTTCCACTCAATTGCTTTCTTAGTCCAAAGAAACAGCGATTAGCAAGTGTTATTCTTCGTCTGATCTCCACGCTGGTGTTAAAGCGGGGCCTAGGTAGACAAACTTCTCTCCTACCTCGAAGTTGTATGCGTCTATTGTGACGTTCTGTCCGAGTCGGTGTTGGGTGTCCTTCCTCGACGACAGCATATACTTCTTTTTCCCTTATTTTTTCCGCTTCTGTCTCAATTCTTCTGTGTTCTTCCAATTTTACCAATATCATCGGCGTACGCGAGAAGTTGAACAGATTTTTGGAAGATAGTACCTCGTTGACGGTGGAGTCTTGCACTTTTTTTCATCTTCTCAAGAATGGTGTTAAAAAAATCTTACTACAGTGCATCACCTTTTCCGAATCCTTTTTTAACGTCGAAAGATTCCGTAAGCTCGTTGCCAGCGTGAGTTGGAGCAGCGTGAGTTCTCCATCGTCATTGTGCACAAGCGAACGAGCTTGGCAGGGACGCCAAAACTAGACATAGCTTTGTACAGTTCATCTCTGTAGATGCTGTCATGCGCGGCCTTAAAATCGATGAAAAGGTGGTGGGTATCGATTTGGAATTCATAGGTCTTTTCCAGGAGGTGCCGCAACGCATATTACGGCAGACAGGATCTTGTAGGCGATGTTAAGTCGACTAATTCCTCTGTAGTTGGGTTTCAGCCGTGATATTGCGGTTGCGTAATACTTAGATAGCTTGTTTAAAAAAAAAGGAACAAAGATACAATTTGTACGAAAAATTATAATTTTTCGACTTTAAAGTTTAAATTTAAAGTTTTTTACCAGGGTGTTTATTAACAAATTGTCTACTGAATTTTTGAGCACACATTTTTGGAAGTATGTACATATTTTATCATATTATGTAACAAATGGCATCAAAAAATATATCATGCAAATAACGTTACAAAAAGTCCAGGACAAAATGTCAGAACACACACCACAGTGAACAAGACAAACAAATAGAAATCGACAAAAAAAAAACGTGTCAAGTAAAGGTTGTACAGGAGCAACACACACCGAAGCCGACAAAGACAAGACATTTTGTCTTTGTCTGCCTCGGTGTGGGTTGGAATCAGACACAAACGAGTTGAATCTCTTAAATTTTCGGCATCTTAGCTTGAATTTAACCCATGTTCGTCACACAAAATAGCGCCATGGAAAAGGATTCATGCCTAAATCCCCAAAACTTTCTGGTGATATGCCATACAAAATTTTTAATTGATTGATAATGCCGCCAGCTTGTAGACCAGGAGGATTAGTTGAGATTGAGACAAGTAAAAAAGGGGGGGTCTGTTTATCCCAAGAGATTTATTAGAAAAAAGCGGCTAAATCCACACCCTTTTGTTAAGTAACTAGTAAAGGGTTTTTCAATAGGGACGCTACAAATGTTTTTAAAATGAATATCAATAAAATTCTTTATTTCTGTGGAAGTACATTTGATGCCATTATGTATGGAACTCGATTTCTTTTGCATGGCCACCACGGGCACGCTTGCAGAAGTCCCAACGCTGAACCAAATTTTCGACAGTTTTCAAGCATAAATCGGCCGATACTGGCTTGTTGGCATAGATTTGACGTAGCCCCACAGGAAATAGTCTAACGGCGTTAAATCGCATGAACGAGGCGGCCAATTCACAGGTCCATTTCTGGAGATAATGCGCTTGCGAACTTCGTTCTCAATAATTCGATTGTTTGGCCTGCTGTGTGACATGTATCAACGTCCTGTTGAAACCACATATCGTCCAACTCCATATCATCCAATTCATCCCAAAAATAATCCGTAAGCATTGAGCGGTAGCAATTCCCATTCACAGTAACGTGCCGGTCTTGATCATCACGGAAGAAGTACGGCTCAATAACACCACCAGCATGTAAACCGCACCAAACAGTGATTTTTTCGGGATGTACTGGTGCCTCGTGAAGCACATGTGGATTTCTGCCTGACCAATAACGCATATTTTGCTTATGGACGAAGCCATCCAGCCAGAAATGAGCCTCATCGCTGAAGATGATTTTTCGATTAAAATCCGGATCATTTTACATTCACGAACATACGACGCTTCTGGTGATCAAGCGGCTTCAGTTCTTTCGTCAATTTGATCTTGTAAGGATGTAGGCCAAGATCTTTTCGCGAAATTCGCTACAACGACGTCACAGAGATGCCCAACGCTTGAGAACGACGTGTGAGAGACTGATTTGGGTCTTCTGCAATTGATGCGCTAGCACCAGCAATATTCTCGACACTACGGGCACTTCTTTGTCTCACTGGCACGGGAACATTTTGTACTGAGCCTGTGGATTCAAATTTTTCCAGTAGACGCTCAATTGTTGATCTGGCAGGACGATTATGACGACCATAAATTGTACGTAGCGCTCTTAAAGTGTTGAGCACTGACTCCAAATTTCGGTAGTTAATTTTAATAATTTTGACTCGTTGTTGGATCGTATACTTTTCCATGATAAAATGGCAAACCTTACTGAAGAGAAATGTCAAGAGAAGAGAGCGGGAAAAAATATGGCGTATTTTGCCGTCCCTATCAGTCTACTTTTGTAGCGTCCCTATTAAAAAACCCTTTACTTCTCTAATAAGAAGTAAAGGGTTTTCCAATAAGAGGTGTTATTTTTATATTCAAAGAAAAATGGCATTTTTTGAGATGAATGATCGGATGTTTATTTCATTATAAAGAGAAAGGTATGGCGTATGGTATGAAATGCTAATGGAACACATCGTCAGCCAAATGGCCGCCGAGACCACGCTTACAGGACCTTATATTTCACGTGGCCCTAAAGGAAGAAGTCGCGAGGTGTTAAATCACAAGATCTCGGTGGCCAATTTCATCACCTCTTCGAGAGATAACACGGTCCGGAAACTTTTCCCGTAAAAGATGGATGGTTTCATTGCTTGTGTTGCGTAGCGCCGTCTTGTTGAAAGTTAACGTTGTCCAGATCAATACCATCCAATTCCGGCCACAAAAAATAATTGATCATCTCTCGATAGCGCAATCGACGAGGAATGGACAAACTGGGTTTTCTTCATCACTACAACAGGAATATTCTCAGTTGTTCTTGAGCGACGTGCATTGCACAGGTTTTATTCTTCACATCACTAGCTTATCCCAACAGCTCGAATTTGTCCACCAATTTCTGTATTGCGGTCCAACAAGGTGCTTGACGACGACCTAAAAATGTTTTAGTTTTACGAACCGTCCCTGCCAAATTTTCACTATTTTTGTAGTAAATTTTTATAATTTCAATGCTTTGTTAAAGCGTGTGTCGTTACATTTTTATTAATGGCGTAGTTTATACTTGTCAAATGTCAAAAAACGACAGCTTTGAAAGTGACAGCTACCAAAATATTGGGCTATTCAAAATAGCACTTCTTATTGGAAAACACTATAGTTTTGGAAGTATTAATCTCCAGCTCAAAATTGTAAAAAAAAAAATTCCTCAACTTCAAACTAATTTTGTTTTCAATTTTCTATGAAAATAAGTATGTAGGTACTAGCTGCCGTATTTATTAGATTTTCTTAAAATGGTTCTCAGAGGTTGTTTAGTTAAGCTTGCTTAAATATTAAATCAGCCTTTAAACAACGTTAATTAAATTTGGATTTATAATCATTTTTTCTTTGGTGCTTAACCAAATACGGTTTATGTCAAGAAACTTAAGGGAATTAAAAATCTAGTACAAAAAAATATCTTTAAATTTCACTTTTTGACATTTTTGACAAATTTAATTCATACATTTTGTGTCAAATAAAAAAAACAAATATGGCTTTCGAAAATTTGTATTTTTGCTTGAACAAATTTTCTTCAAGATCCATTGGGTTGAATCTTGTTTCGTAATTTTTTTTGTTCGTCTTCTCCTTCGGTAATATGGGTCCATTTTTTTTACCCACGGCTTTGTTAATATGGTTAGATGCAAAATTCTCTGATTTCAAATCAAAGTGACAGAATATATTATTATTTTAATTTGTCAATTTTTTTAAAAAATGGCTTTAAACAATCTCTAAACGAGGTGATTGGCGTTTAAGTTAAACAATCGTTGAACAACGTTACTTAAATGTGTAAATTCTTTATACATACACATTTTCAGCCGTATTTATAAAGATTCCTTGAGAGCGTTTTAAGACGTTAATTAGTTAAGCATGCTTAAATATTTAAGTGGCATTTAAGTAACGTTGCTTAAATTCTTATTAATAATCGATTATCAACTGTTACTTAGCTAAGCGACGTCAAAAGCTGCGTTTTATTATCCTCACTAACCCATATGGGTTAATTTTTTGCACACAAAGCAACAACAACCTGTAACCCCGATACCTATCGGGGTTTATTATTTAACTCTAAAATGTGTTCTTACTATGGCGGATAGATGGCGAGTGTGAGACAAAGAAGAAGTTAGTGTAGAAAGATTTATTAATATCAGCCATATAAACAGAAAATAACACGTATACCACTCGTAGCTACAGTATTATGAAGCCATAGGATAAGAGTCAATTCAATTAGAATTAATAAAAACAAGTTGTTTGTGGAAAAGCAAAATAAAATTTATCAGGGTTGCGTCTCGGAAAAAAACATAGCTTGAACTTCAACCTTCATAACCCAGTTCGTTTTATTATCAAGAGGTAACCCATATGGGTTAGTGAGGATAATAAAACGC
>CAKKXW010000003.1:78197716-78320468 GCA_920937365.1 Sphaerophoria rueppellii
AACAATTTATTTTCACTACTTTTTGTGTTTTTTTTGTATCCATGTATCTGACCACATTTTCTGTTGCAACTTGATTGAAAAGTGTATCCGAGGTATCGAAAGTCCCAACGAGAAGGTTTTTTTTTTGTGGCAATCGCGCGGCGGTGAAGAGTTTTGATCAACGAGAGCGTGCAAAATTACCAAAACGAGATATCTTGTTTGCCTATCCACTGGAACGAAGAGTGTACTGCTCTGGATACTCGATACTGATGCTCCATCCGTAGACAACACAAGTACCTACCCACCTATCAACGCTTGAAGTAATAGCAACATAATGAAAAGGTAATTCCAGCAACTTGTGAAAATAAAGTTGAGTATGCAGTCAAATCAGTAAAAAAAAAAAAAAGTGTTTCATCTCCTGTCGGTTACTTGTCAAAAAAGAAGCAAAAAAGAAAGAATTGAATTACCTTTTTGCTTGTAACTCCTTCACCATCTCGTTGTGGGAATAAAATATTCCACGGAAATGTGCTATTCCCGAATACCAACCTTTGAAATTGGAAACTAAGTGCGTTCTCGTATCTTTGAAGTTGTTCGTTTTCCGTTTTACCATATTGAACGAATTTGTCGCTTGGTTGAATCACATGTAAGCAAAAACATAAATATCACACGGTTGCGCTGGTGAATCGTTATATTCTAGGAAATGCTAAACAAACCTTGACATCGAGCACATTAGCATATCTGTCAAAATCTGAAAAACAAGGGGGTGTCAGAATTAGTTATTTGCGAAAAACCAAATAAAAGACCTTTGCGCACATACGAGTGTGAATGTGTTTTCTTTTGGGCTCAACTATATATTTGCGTATTGGAATTGAATCACATTTAAAGAGCTTGAGGGTTTTTTGTTTTGTTTATATCGAAATCACGTCATGCGAAAAAATCGACCGAGTTTCCTTTGAACACCTTGTATAGGGTTTAAAAAGACAGTTCGATTACATTTACCGCAAGAAGATGGATTGACAGGTTTTTTCTTCATTTTATTTGAAGTATTTTTTTGCTATTTGGCTTGAAGGCAAACAAATTAAAGGAGAAAAATTGAATTTAAATTTTTCTTTTTGTGCTGGAATCAGTTTTATGAATCTCTGTTCGCTGCTAAGAAGACGTCTTAATGAGTGATGGAGAGGCATGGATCTTATTGCAAGGTGATTTTTGATCCCTTCTTTAAGGGATTTAAGACTGATCTCGTGAAAAAAAGAGGTAGGGTCCAACGACCTAAACGACTATCTCATTTAGATCGAATGGTAAGCAGTGCCTGGTTAGGGAAGTCCTCAAATACAACATAAAAGGACGACCATGAATAAGCTAGAACAAACAATTGCCAGGGAGGATTTCGACCGTGCTGGATGAAGACGCTTGTTTAATAAATCCCAGCGCTACCTTACCCTTGTGCAGTATAACATTGCAATAACTGAAATACAAGTGTAGTAAGTGTCTTTGAAGATAAGGTCTTGGTATTAACATGAGGCCAGTTCCACCTAACAACATCTCATTGAGATCTCAGAGATCTCAAAGATTTTTTAGGTGGAACAAAAAATCTCAGCTGAGAATTGAAATTTTTTTCTGAGATTTCTGAGATAAAAATTTTTTGGATTCGATTTCTCACTCAGTTATTTTGACAGCACAACAACAATTTGTAACGTAACCATTTTATCTCAATGAGAACTGAGAATTTTGTTCCACCAAATGATTTTGCCTCAGTCAAAGTGACATTGAGATCTCAGTGAGATGTTGTTAGGTGGAACTGGCCTATTAGCTGTTAAACATGGTCTCAATATTTTCATTGACAACTAAACGATTTCCACCCCTACAACTAAAACAAGACCTGTTGGCATTTGCTATATCGAAGACAACTTAAAGTTCTTAATTCGCGGATGTTCGAGGATCTAGTAATGTGCCAGTCAACTCGAAAGTTGACGAGCTCCTGCTCCTGCCTGACGGTGGGATTCTGTTCGCCGTCGCTGTTATACACTCAACAGAAGTGGTCTTTCCAAATACCCAGCATCGACTGCAATTCTACTATAATGTTCCCTTGTTTATTTCTGTAGGCAACGGTTCTTGCTCGATGATTTACCTTCCGGTAGAACCTCCGAGCTTCATTCCTGCTATTGGCTCTCTCAACATATTCGATCTGACGATTCTCATGCTCCTTTTTTTTCTCCTGAGAAGCCGCCATTCCTCTTTCCTCTTTTGCTCGTAGAGCTCACGAGCAGCTCTTGTTTTTCTATGCAACGCAGATTATAGGCGGCATTTCTAACTGCTTTCTGGCAATGTTGCCCCTGGTCTTCGATACTTGATGTCGGCGGAATAGGACTCCTTAAGAGGTCACTTGACACTCGATCAGAGAAAGATCTGGTGACGACGAGGTAGTGGTCCGAGTCGATTTTTGCTCTTCGGAAAGTTCGAACATCTATAATGCTGGACAAGTGCCATCCGTTGATTGCAATGTGATCAATCTGGTTGATGTTTGATTGATCTGGAGTTCTCCATGTTCCATTATGGATGTTGAGATGTGGGAACCACGTACTTGCTACCACAACACTTCACCCCCCAGCAGAATCGATCAACCTGAATCCGTTGTCGGAAGTAGTGTCGTGCAAGCTGTGCTTTCCGACTGTTCTATCAGAACAGCCTTACGTTAAAACCGCCGAGGACAATTATTTTAATGTCATAGCTAGGAAATTTCTCAAATCTACGTTTGAGGTCGTAGCTCTCGTCTCTCTTCTCTTCTAGCCTTGATTCGAATCATCGTGATGCGTTCGCTTACGTCATTTGAAGCTCAAGACTTTTTGCCTGAGTCTGCTTTAAACGAAAAATCCGCATCTTAAAAGCCGCTGTAGTTGCTCTCGTTAAGAATTAGCATAGTAAATGTCGCAGTTTTTCATTCTCCTTTTGCCCGGTCCATCCCATCGCATTTAATGAAAAGCGGTAATGTAGTTTTATAGCAATAGCAATAGTCTGCTTCGCTTCGACGACTATGAGATGCCCTTCTGCGAAAACAAGTTTCGCGATCTTAGCTCTTAGCTCTTAGCTTCAAAATAGTAGCCACCTCTTGTCCCTCTGCCACGTCAAGGCTTGGAGGGGACATTGGTAGTTAATGTTTCAATTATGTGGATGGGCTTGTGAATTTTATAAAACTTCTTAAGGCAATACAAACTGAATACCTATAGTATTCAGTGTTAGATTCTTCCATGAACTTTGAACTTCATCCGGTCACAGACGCATGATTTTGAAGTCAAACAAATATCAAAACACAGCTGCTACTTAGTTAAGCGGTCCCCAATCCATCTAGGGTCTCGTCTGAGGTACTGCATCCTCCTATCAGATGTACAAACTTTCGTCTTTCCTTAAGTCATCGAAACCAAGCCCTTATTGGGTTGAACTTCTTAGTGGGCATTGGGTCTTGACGCTTTATAGGTTTTCGGACCACGTCCACATTCTGGCTTATTTTATTTACTTTCAGGGTCATTATTTTTCTCTTGTTCAATACGATATGCCGGAATGTCACAACGAACAAATTATCAATATTATTTTGTATCAATTTTCCCTCTCTGCATAATCTTCCAGTACACGGCACTTTGCCGTATAGTACGTAATGAAGCACATTCGCTTAAAAGAAATGATATATTCCCACAAGAAATTGAAGTTAATTCATACAATTCACATTAATTTCCATCGGAAAATGTTATAAGTTGTCTGGTGTTATAATATCAAAATGGCTTATTGCCGAACGATACAATAGTATCAATAACGTAAATTTGGTCAAAGTCTGCCTGAAATAGTCTGAATATTTCATCATCGGAACTTTCCACCACCAACGGTATTTTGATCTTGAAGACATATCCGACCTTTGTGATTGCCACCAGGGGCTGATTCATGGTTTGTGCTACGGCCGTCCGTATTGTTTGCCACCAGGCGCATTATACCTGCTGATCCGTGCCACTTGGGCATTATACATGTTGATTCGGCGCTACTTAGGGTAACATCCGCATCCCCGAACACAGCACCTTGCCCATTTTGTCGAGGATCTGGTATGCAACTCCAGGCCGCCCCCAGAGAAAGCTCAGTTCAGATCATCGTTTCTTGATCTTTTAAGATTGTTCATTTCATCAAAATGATTAAGTAGCGCTTTACTCTGGTTTCTATTTCTCTCAAGAAAGTTGACTTCTACCAGCAACAAAGTTGTATCCTTCTCGACAAACTTTGTTTCTTGACAGCATGTACTCTTAACAGTACTCGTTCATTACATATGCACATTTAGGAACCAATCGAAAAAATATGGAATCTTTCGACATTCCAACTTGTATCTCATTTTTAGTTTATTTCAGGTTGTCTTGGAAACGTTTAATTAATGACCTTATTGAAAACAAAATTCTTTGCATGTCATCTACAAAGCTCTTCAAATTCTGACAGTACATAGTTGCGAAGTTCAGAAGCAAATTTGTTTCGTGAACACTGAACGTAATCCTGAAACTCTGTATACTTGAAGTACAAAGTCAATATTTGCGAAAGAAAAAAAAAACTATTGACTAACTTCTGATGAAGACAGACCAATTAATCATGTTCCATGCAACATAATAATTAGGATTCCTCAATATCGAAAAAGTTGGATTCTGGTTTTGTTGCTGGTTACGGGTATCACTTTAATAACCTTCGTAATGAGGATAAATTTGTTTGGAAAAGTGTGTTCAGTTTGTTGCTCTTTATGTTTGGAAATGGTTATTGGTTTTTCTTGTTATGATTTGATGTATTTAATTTTGGCTTAGGAAACTTATTTATCAAAAGAATGTGTTCATTTGCTTTTATAGAGAAAAAACATTGTGAGACGCGTGTAACAACTTAATTCTTACTAGTCGACTGATGCAGCTCTTCATAAAAGCAGGTCCACATTTAACAACATGTTTATTAACTTCTGTCGTGATGGCGAAATTGTGTAAAGTTTTAAGTTAAGTTAAATTTTGGGTTAACATTTCTTTGCGCCCACAACAGCTGTTTGACACCAACAGGATTTGACATTTCTAGCTGTTATTGGTTTAATAACCCCACTAAATTTCGTCGAAATAGTCACTTCTTCAAACTGTAAGGTACAGTTTCCATTATCTTCGTATATCGTCGTCAACCTGGCTGTTGATCCAGTTTCGCACTAAAAGGCTTCGAGCGTCAGCGTTGACGCCATCCTTTCAGCGCAAATTTGGTTCATCAATTGTACCACCTCCGAGTCGATTTCTCTTTGCTCATACGAGCTAGGTTTCCAGGCCATCGGAGTCCACAAAGCTTACTTTTTGTCATCAGATTGGGTATAACTTGAGATTATAGTCTCCAGAATCGTCCTTTCTCACAAACGGGTAAGGTTTTTCTCCTGAACGTGGGTAAGGGTTCAGAATGCTTTTGGCTAGCACCCAAGTCTCGGATCAGTAAGTGAGTACTGGTTAGACTATCGTCTTATACCACAGCTCTTTCGAACTAATGGTAAGATTGTTTTTGATTTAAAGGAGCCTTGAATTACTTAAGAAGATTCTGTTGACTTTAAACAGCTATAAGTGTATTTCTTCTTCCATTTTGTTATCGGCTGCTTCAACTGATCCAATGAATAAGTTAAAGAAGAAACATGCCAGTCTATGCCCTCGAAAATGTTGACAGGTCTAGAAAGCAATACGGATACCTTAATTTCGCTTGAAACATTGATCGCGGTCAGCTAACATAATCATATAATTGAATATCACACTCCTTCATGGCTTTGCACAGTTCTACCCTACTATGTCGTAGGCGGCTTTTAAGTCTGTAAAAAGATGGTATGTTTGGAAGTTAAACTCTAGACTTCATCGTCTGCCTTATGGTGAATAACTGATCAACTGTCAATTTGCCTTGTCCACATTGATATTTTCCATTTATGGTTTCCACGTTTAGGGCTTTCCTTAAGGCAGGCGCACAAGAGAAAAACTGTAAAGTTCACTGTGGCGTATACTTCCTTTTTTAGTATGAGAAAATTTAATAAACTTTCTCCATCGATTCTGTTTTCATTTCAAAACATCTTAAATTTATCAACATGTATACTATAACTTAAGTATAATTAAAATTAACCCTGCTTTTAGGGTGTCTGTCAAGGGGGTTGCAACTGTACTAAGTGTCTGGCTGTGGACGAGATGATTTCGTTATCATCACTAATAAGATATATGAAAACTAAGCCTTATTTCATTCTAGATTTGAGATAAAATTTTACGCACCTGTAAAACCTAGTTACCAGCTAAGGCCAGCGCGACACAAGTTTCATAGTCTGGGATAGTGGACATACACACGTGGGCTCTTTCCCTGATTCAGTCTGTGGTATCTTCTAGCTTTTGTATATGCCTTTTCGCTTTATGGACTAGTTGGTGTAGTAATTTGCCAATACGTTTGATCAGCTGGTCTGGTATACTACTTACCCTTGGATCGGTCTCCGTTCTTACAACGCGGTGAATACTGCGTTATGTTTCCGACGGATAAGTAGAACTTTCGGCCCTGGTTTGTAAAGATTACATGACCCCTTATTTAGACTTCAATAAAAACTTTTAGCTACCCCAATAGAGAAGATTAGGAAAAAAGTGTCCCTTACACTAATGAACCAAAAATGATTATTGGAGTAGGGGCAGGTTTCTACTCAGAAAATCTTAACCTTGCCAGTTCATACAGACTTCTCGACCATAGCAGTATCCTCCAAGCCGAGATATTGGCAGTGAAAAACGCTGCTAATAAAATATCCATGATGGTGATATCACACGCTGATATCACCTTTTTCATTCATAGCCAAGCAGCAATAAAAGCGATCTCTGCCACTCAAATCAAGTCAAAGCTTGTTTTTTGCTGTCGCGAAGAGCTAAGGGTTCTTGATAACATTAGACTCTGCTGGGTTCCCGGTCACAGTGGTGTGTGAAAATGACTAGAAATCTACGGTAACACCAGGAAACTCTGGCCTTATTATGACAAGAAAAAATCCGATAGTGTTTTACTTCTGAAATAACGTCCCTAAGATCCCTCATAAGCGTTATAACTTGAAATAACTAACTTGGCTACCACAGGAATAGAAACAATTTTACGTGAATACCTGGCTTGGAGCCCTTATTTCACGGTGGATTGAATCCACACTGTCTTTGAACAGTTTTTGCCGTGTGTTAATTTTTAAGTTTTAAAAATTTCAATTATTGCGACCCGCCACTGTCGCTTATGATTTTCTTTCAACCTCAATCATTAACGCAAGTACCAGTTTGGATACCCATAACATTCCCATACTGGTTGATGTTTTTCTATCTATATAACTGAGCCCAGAAGCGATTAACTCAGTTACCGAGAACAAATCTCTCGACAACCACAGCCACTCTGAAACTCCCACAAAGGGGCCTATCGCGACTGTGGTTGCCATCCATAGGTCCTATAGATGGGACTTGCAACTACCCCAGAGCACCGGTTTATTCAATAGACATGGTGGTCTTTCTATTGATTATATGTACTTTTATGAATAAATTCACGTACCCCAGCTTCGTTGAGTTATGGCTCAACAGGAACACTGGTTTCCACTGTCATGCAGTCTACTACCAGTTAAAACCGCGATGAGCAAAGCTGGAAGACTGCATGACTCATTGCCATGCACCACCATCATAATTGAAAGGACCAATATTCATTCAGTGCCTTTTCTATATCATTTTAATATCAAGTACAGTCTCATTAATCATTATATTGTTCCATTTCTTCAGACCGAAGTCTGGTTTCCACCCTGCACCATTCGTGGAGGTTGAACTTTTCCGCATGTGAACAGCAAGGAATATGTACTAAAGTTAAGAAATCTTTTCTAAATTCTTCACCCACTCTTCGCAGGGATACCACAAGATGGGGCTTAGCATAGACGACATATATAGAGGCTGCGGCAGTGAAGAAGATCACGAAAACACGGCTCACTTCCTATGCCACTGTCCAGCAATCTGCCAAACTAGAAATTAATTTTTAGGAAACTATTTCTTTAATTAATTAGAGGAACTATCAGTACCCCCAGGCAATCGCCTACTGAACTTTTCAAGTCCACCAAATGGCTCGCTACCATAAAATTCATAGTTTCAAACACTTTTTAGAAGTTACAATACTTCAGGGTATTACAAGGGATCTACATTGATCTAAGTGTGACTGGAACAATACCAACTGTCAGCTTATACAACCTAACCTAACCTACCCTGGTGTGGTCTCGCTGTTCGCTCTCTATTCTGTTCATTAATACCGTTTATTAAAGAAGGTAAGAAAATCGCTTCATCGAGCATTCGTAAGCACAAGAACATATTATAAGCCTTTCTGTAGAAAACATACGAATTTTGAATGATTTTTGAAGTAAAGTGTTTGATTCATTTTTAACAAAAACTAAAAACTTTCATACCTTTATATATATTTATGTGTTCAACGACGGTGGTCGTTCATAATTTCAAACAGAAGCCAATTAAATTCTAATTAAAACAAACAATTCCAATTGAGTCTCAGCAATGCCAAAAACAATGGCAACACCACAGTCAGCCGGCAAATTTTCATTCATCAATCAGTGAAATTAAATTTAATTTAAATAAAATGATAACTATTCGCCTTTGCACACTAACGATCGCGTGTGAACACATTTATCTTTTCAAGGTCGTATGGAGCAGGGGAAATAAGAAAACAAATTTGTTGTTAAAGTTTTCGTCTTGGGTTCTTCGTTATGAATAATTAATTGTAAACTTCATTGTTGATTCTAGTCAAAGGAAAGTCTTGTGAGCCCTTAGGTACTTAAGAGAATCATTAATTCAAAAACATAACTTACCTAAGTTTGAACTCATTTTTCATATCTTAATTGTGGAGTCAATTTCGAATTTTGACTACACACACACAAAAGAAGTAAGAACTTATCCGATAAGCAAAACCATAAACAAATAAAAACCAATGAACAATTACTTCGGGATATCGCAAAAGAACATTTATACCAACACACCGCATCAACCACAGTGAACTTGAATGCTTTTCGTCATAATCAAATAAGTTTGACATTAAACTTCATTCGCTGCAAATTTAATTGAGATCTACCACATGGAAAATGTTGTTCATCTTAATGCAATTCTCCATCTCCGTAGTGACTTTGTTTGAATATAAATTTATGTCACTGGTCTGTGATGTATAGCATTTGTAGATGTTGTCATAAAGCATAAAGTCATCATAGACCAAATTTGAATATGAAAGTATCAAATTTTCGAACTCTGGCTTTTTGGAGTGCAGGACATGAAACTTCATGATGACTTTTGTTGATTATTTACAAAATTCACACAAACAAATGTTCAACTTGCAAACTGATAAATTTGAATATGAAGATTTAAATGAGGCAAAGACAGAAATTTGATGATAGTTATGCAGACCATTCTATAATTAATAGTCCGAACTTTGATGTTGTTTCGTAAAAAAATTTATGGAAAATTGTAGACGATTTTTGAAGAAAAAGTACTATTTGGCATGTAAAGCAGTGGCGTATTATCCTTAAGGCAAAGTAGGCATGTGTCTACGGGTGCGAGGGTAAAAGGACGGACCAAATTTTTACATGACCAAAAATTACGGTAAAAAATACTGCAATGTCCCAAAGGTAGTATGAGTTTTTGGTCATTTGGAAAAAATATGAAGAATTCTTCTTCTTCCTCGGTCCCTACGCTCGTTGACAATCACACTCCAGTTCACGTTAAATGCTCGATCGGCATCATCTTCAAAAAAATACGGCCGGTGACGTCGCGCCGTTTGCATCAAACAGTCGCACTCTTTGTTAATACGACTTTTCAGCAATCACTCGTGGAATCTCATTTTCAGAAATTCGAAAATTGACAACGCAAGCTTGAAATGATCAACAGGCTTCAGCTTTAAGGGCTGTTAAGTGTTGGGTTGGCTCTTCTGAGACACTAATGCGAACAACAACATTTTGCCAAAAAAAATCACGAAAAGGTTTTTCGCCTTCAACGCGATTTCTCTCGAGGCTTCCCCAATCTTAACTCTCAATTGTGTACCTTTCCATGGTGAAATTTGACAAGCACTGAAACGTAGATCTGTCAAATTAATTTGGGCAAAAAACTTGACATTAAAGTGACTCAGTATTTAAATCATGCATTATGGTTGGACCACATTTTACAATCAAAACAAAAATACACAAAAAATTCTAAAGTTAATGACAAATGACATTCCTTAAAAAGTTTCTCATTTTGGTAGTTTTGCATCCCGGAATATTAAGTGCTTATTGCTTGACTTGTAGTGTCATCATCTCTCTTTATTGCGTTTTGATGTGTCATTTAGTTGTTTATTTCATTGTTTCATTGATATTTATTTAACATGCAATACTTGTCAGACAGTAATTCACTCTGAAGTCATTCGACATTCAACAAAAGTGAGCTACTACAATCGATTGTGAATAATTAAAGAAGACTTGCAATCTTCAATGATTCAATGAATAATGACAGCAATATATGATCAATGTGGTACATATGCTTATATTTTAAGGGATTTTTGCAAATATTTTGCTTTATTAGCGATTAGGACCTTTTCGAATAGACATTCCATGCTTCAAGAATGCTTTTGTTAGTCCTTAGCTTCAAGACGGAAAAGAAAAATGGGTAAATCCTTCGATAAGGGTAAGACAATGTAAATGATGTCTTTGGCAAAACAGAAACTTTTTGTACACAGATTTAGTCATACCATTATTCGTCCACCCCATTAGTCGATCATTAAGAAGTGCAAGTCCTTAGCCGATCTTCCTTTCATAGAGTTGAAGTTTATGATAAACAACACTTCAACAGCTACAGCTGTACGAGTAGCTGTTTAAAAATATGCAATTTTCTAACCTTACTTAGTCCAATTTTCTTCTTCAAGAGAGGGTGAATACGATGGGAAGCTTTGGTTATCACTGCCTTTAATGCGGGTTGAACCAAAAGATCTCTCCGGTATTCGACGTTTTTCTTTGAATAAATTATGGATCCATTTACGATTGTCAAAATGTTTTACTTTCTTTCTCCGATCGATCGGCTGTGGTCGAAGAAGTCTTCTTAATCACAAGAAAAAGAAAATAGTAGTTCGATCACTGCCTGAGGGATACCTTTAAGAACATTGAGACTCTCAATCCAAACGCTGTCGAGTGCTTTCTCGACATCAAGAAGCATACCGTCACACCTGTTCAGGGCACGGACCACGGGTGATGTAGGACTCGCACTTAAATTTTCAGCAATAAATTCTGCAGTTGCTGATAAAAAACGAGAGAATATCGTCACAATGTTTCTTCAGGAAGCTGTCCAAATTGCCCTCCGTTCCAGGTGCTTGCAACCATTTTCAACTGTACCGCTTCAGAATTTTGTTACTTTGTTTAATCAACTGGATGGAGGAGTCAATATAAATTCAGAAGACAGGGTATGTGAAAAGCTTTGCTCATAGTGGCTTGGCAAAAGCTTCGGCCTTATCATTGGCTGTTGTCAGTTTGATCGTTACTGAACTAAACTTCCTTCCGGAAATGGCTTCTTTTGTTACCGAATAGATTTTCAGAACATTTGACGGTTTTACACTTCCTTATGACACAGTTTTATGCATTTCTTCACTAAAACATAATGTAAACCGTAACTCATAGTCCACAATGCTTATAAATGCAATCTGTGCATAACTACGGTGGCCTTTTCTTGCCTGTCACGAGGAGGAAGTACAGTGAATCGGAAGTAAATTGTCGGGAAGTAACGTGATTCGCAGGAGTAGTATGGAATTTATGAACATTTTATACTGTTCGATACGCTGGAAGAGAGAAATTGTCAATGCAGTTCTTTTCACTGAAAACAAAAACATAAAACCCAGGAAAACAGTCTCCGAAACTGTTAAAGTATCAATTTCTCTTTTTCTACACTCATCAGTTCCTATTTTATAAATTCTAATTTTGATTATTTGCTGATTTTCTGACCACTTAGTTTACAAAAACAGGAAATGAAACAGAATGAAAACCAGCCTTTTAAAAGTAGCTCGGCATAATTGGATTCGAGGGGATAAGCTAATTGTCGATTTTCCACCTCACAATGAAAAGGGGCTTGGTACGTCATTAAATAAAAAATAATTAAGGTCCTTTACTTTTATTACCTACTTAAGGCTCTGAGCTATGAGAACGTGTGCAGGATAATTATTTTTTCTTGTAACAATTACTTCCGAGATAGTGTTCGGTTGGGAATGAAATTTTATGTATGGGTATTTTCAGTAACTATTTGCACAGGTGTCAAATGTTGGAGTGATATTCGAGCTTCCAGGGTCTGTGAAATGGTTTTACGCATAAACTTTAATGTAAAAATTGGACAAATTAGAACTTAAAACCGGAAGAATGTGCTGGTTTTAGTTCTAAAGCACGTGTTTCGTGTCCTTTATCACTGTTAATCTCTCTGTGTCATGAGAGATTCTTAATATAAAGGTGTTGAATGTACCTTGTTAGTTTGTGTCCCTTCACGTACATAACCCAAGAATAGACCTCTAACACTTAATCATAATGTAAATTTAATTTCTAAATAATCTTTTTGAACAAAAAGAGAAACATAAAACCCAGCCATGCGTGTGAACAAAGCAATTAAAAGGGAGTGTTGTGTTGAATGAGCAACATTATGAGGTCGTTGAACGGCGCACCTAATGTTTTCTCCTTTCTCAAATTTTCAAATTTATCTTTTCGTTTCCATTTAATTGACTTAAATGTTTTTGCCAAAATCACCCTCAATCAAGTGTGAAGAGGCAACAAATTGTGAAAATTTAAGAAAATTATGGGAGAAAAATCAATAGTTTAAAGAATCCATTGATTCTAATGGACAATAAAAGTCTTAGGCACTCAGCAAATTGGTGCTTCAAAGCATTCATTTCAAAAATAACAGAATACTCGAATCTGAGGTAAACATTTGAGTCAGAGAATCGAATTATTTCTGGTCTGGTAGGAAAAAGATCAATCAATTTCCTAGAATACCAAGAAGAAACAACATCAAGTATAAAGCTTCAAATAAATTGGTGGCCTTCGATGTTGTTCTTCACAGAAAATCTTCAAACACAATTTGATTTCTATGAAAAAGCGATGGTATTGGGAGCATGAAAATCATTCAATCGAAGATATTGGGCCCCGAGAAATGCCAATGAATAAAGCTGAATTCCTACTCAACTTGTTAAGGACATGGAACTTACCAAGCATTTATTCTCTTGTTATATATTAAAGATCTTAATGTTGCCAAGTATTCAACCACGAAAATAGACTCAGCCTCATACCTTTCCTCAAAAAATATTTTCCGCATCCTTAGCAGATATGGCTATTGTTACCATTCTATAATAGTTTTTAAGCCAGACGAACCCGTAGACGTATTTCTCTGTCTTACACTCACCGAACGGAGGTCTGTAGAATTCAACTCATGTTGCGGCTTAGTCAGAAATAACTTTGTCAAAATCAATTTTGTTAGCCAATTTTCGTTTAATCGACAATATTGATATGATTGATGGTCTAGTGGAGCTCATAGTGAACCTGAGACACTTCCAATCCATCTGAAACTCGTTCTTGTGGATGTTTTCAATTAAATGGAAAAGATCACATACGTACTTGGCGTCCAAATTAATTTTTCTGGTTTCAAAAATTCAAACTTGTCCGCTATTTCTAGAACTTGCCGGAAACAAGTTGTCATTCCTTGTCAAATGATGGAAACACCTCTGTGCTGAGTTCCTGCTCGTTGCATCTGGGATTCATCGCATTGCATGCGTTTCTTCCTGTGAATTCTTCTCATTTTAAGTTCTCTTCCGAGTTATTCGCAGAGAGTCTTAGCAAAGCCAATTGCGGCTTGGACGAAACGGTATCTACTTCCCACTTCGAGAGCTTTTAAAGCATAGTTTCTGAGCATACCTATCCACTCTCAGTTCTCGTCGCTGCTGGTTAATCTGTACGTCATCTACTTCTGATTGCACTGCAGCCTAAAAACCAAGATAAGTGGGGATGTTGAATGCCTGCATGGCTGCCAGTAAATATTGTCTACCGATCTTGTTTCGGAAGTTTGAGAGGAATCTATCAATTCTTCCAAAACCTCAAGAACTTCTTCAAACTTATTTTTAAGCATCTTGGTAGCTTCACGTCCAGCGTTCAGATCGTTTCAGTGACTTGTTTCACTGCTTGACCTGTACCGACAACGCAAGCTTTCAACCAATCCATTGATGCAGAGAAGAAGGGATATAGCTTCTCCAGAGTGCCAAAACACGTCACAAAATTCGCTAATTCAGAAGCAGCTTGTATCCCAGCCAAGTTGAGTGAGTGGTTTGTGCATACAACGAATGTTACTTTCGGATTCAAGGTTTTAATCTGGGGCCGAACCCCATTGTGGATCCCAGACATTGTGGCCAGCATTTTTATAAGCTTGTCCTCTGAAATTCTGTATGTCCTGTCCATCTAATGATCAACGACGAATCACAGGCTGGGTGGCATATTTCAAATTTACATCATTGTTGTTTATTGACTTTCAAACGTCGTAGGAGTACCCCAAATAAAATAAAAATAAAAAATAAAATATAATAAACATGAAATTGCTAGCGTTCCGTCAGTTGGAGCATTATAAGACTTAAGTTATTCCCGCTTATGGAGTCACGATATTATTCCTCATAAAGGGTCCGCCATCTAACGATGTTTGTTATCATCTAGTGCTTATTTCGTGAATGGTAACACTTACCTCATGACTGATTTGACAGATAATTAGTTTTATCCTTCCGCTGAACAAAAATGGTTGTGTATACGCTTGAACAGCGCTGGGAAATATTGCGACATTAATTTTAAAATCACAGTAATATTGCAGAATGTGTGCGAAAATTGCGAACGGATTTTAGAAGAAGAGAAGCACTGTCAGCTCCGTATGCTCGTTATCTGTGAAAAAAAAAGTAAAAGAAACTGACATCCTCATAGATAAATCACGTCGTGAAAAGCCAAAAACAGTGCGTACACCGAAGAATATTGCTACTGTGGCAGAAAGTGTGCGTGAAGCGCCGTCAACATCAATTCACCGTGTCGGTCGTTGTCAACAATTGAACATTTCGGAGACATCATTGAGACGAATTTTGCATACAGACCTTGGTATGACGCCATTCAAAGTCCAATTGGTTCAGGAGTTGGAGCCAGTAACTGACCATCCAATGCGTTTTCGCTTCGCTAAGTGACCCTGTGATCGACTTAGAGAAGATGCCGATTTAGCCAAGAAAATACTCTTTCCAGATGAAGCTCATTTTGATCTTGGCATCTAAACAAGCAAAATTGTTGCATTTGGGGCACAGAAAACCCGCACGTATACATTGAAAAGCCGATACACCCAAAACAAGTCACTGTTTGGTGCAGATTTTGGTCCAGGTCAAAATAGGGCCATTTTTCATCGAAAATGAGCAAAAAGTGGCTGTTACAGTCAATGGCGATCGCTATCGGGCCATGTTGAACGAATTTTTGTTCACAAAAATTGAAGAGGTGGATATTGGCATCATTTGGTTTAAAAAGGACAGCCGAAATTACACTCGATGTTTTGCGCCAAGTATTTGGAGATCGCATTATCAGCCGCAGAGCTGATGTCGTTTGGCCACTTCGGAGCTGAGATTTGACACCGTTGGACTATTATTTGTGGGGTGCCGGTAAAGATAAGTGCTACGCCGACAAGCTTAAGACAATTGACGCTTTCAAGGAAAATATTCGTTAAGCCATTGGTGAAATACAGCTGCACACAATCAATAATGTGCTTAAAAATTGGACCGATCGTGTAGGCTACTGCATGGCCAGCCAAGGCAGCCATTTGAATGAAATTATTTTTTATTACTAACCGCAAGGATTGTACTTTCCAATAAAAAAAAGAAATTTGAGAAAATATTCGGTAGTTTTTTTTAAAGCATTTTCAAAAAAAAAAAAACAAAAGTTATTTGGCGGACCCTTTACATGAATCAAGTTTTAAAGTCTCCAGAATCATCATTGCTTACAAAAATGCCTCTTTCAAAGGAATAACTATGCTTGCTCGATAGTGGCGTAGACTCCAGCGCAAATGTGATTACTAATATGATTATGTTGGGAATGAAAACTTTTATCCCGAATCGGGTTAAAAGCATCAAACCTAAGGAAAAGTCATGGTTTGACTCATGCTGGAAGTAGGTTATCAGAGAAAAAGATCTAAAATTCCGGTGTTTTAGAGCCAACCCAACTGAGGAAAACCATAACAAATTTAAACAAGCCAGGATGGCCTGCAATGCCCATACTCGGCGGACCAAATTTTTACATGACCAAACATTAAGGCAAAAAATACTGCAATGTCCCAAGGGCAGTAAGAATTTTTGGTAATTTGTAAGAAATATGAAGAATTCTTCTTCTTCCTCTGTCCCTACGCTCATCGACAATGACACTCCAGTATTTAGCTCTCTCGCAAAAGCGAACCTTTTTGCTAGGCAGTTCGCCGCCAACTCTTGGCTGCCAGAGATTGTCATGACTGCTCCAGTTCTTGAGTGCGTCACGGATTCCATGGGACAAATCTTCTTCCGCACTCGTGCTGTGGCGAGAGTCCTAAAAGATCTCAAAATACATAAATCCGCTGGTCCGGATGGTATCCTGAAGAAGTGTTCTTCAACGCTGACAAAACCCCTGCGTAAGCTTTTCCATCTATCCTTTTCTTCGGGGCTCGTTCTGAGCAGTTGGAAAACAGCATTTGTCCATACTTGATACTTCAAAGGCATTTGATAAAGTCTGGCATCTTGCTCTTTTATCAAAAATGCGTGCCTTCGGTATCGATGAATCCCTTCTTCGTTGGATTAGAAACTTTCTTTCGAACCGTTCAATACAAGTTGTATTGGACGGATTCAAGTCCGAAACCCACAAAATAAATGCTGGTGTGCCCCAGGGCTCCGTTTTGTCTCCAACCTCCTTTATCATTTTCATTAGTGATCTCTTGTCTGTTACTTCTAATCCAATCAATTGTTTCCAGATTCATATCCCTCCCCTTTGGATTTGCAACTGCAACGGCAAAATATGATAAGCTCATTAAACTCTGACTTAAACAGCATTGTAAAATGGGGAATTAAAAACCGTGTAGAGTTTAATGCTTCGAAAACTCAATGCTGTCTTGAATCGTTGCAGCGAGGTTTACCCCCCCTTGCCCCTGTCCATGAGAGGCACTTGCATCAATGAGACCGAACATCTCGATATTCTCGGTATTTGCATCAATGACCACCCCTTGTAGACCGAAAATGCCGCAAGATGTTTGGGTTTCTTAAGACGGTGCAAGAAAATTTTCTCCCCGTCTAATCTGGCTATTATCTATAAAACCTATATATATCCAAAGCTTGAGAACATATCCCATCTTTGAGCTGGTGCTCTTGGATGGTATACAAAGAAGAGCCGTAGGAATGATCGGTGATAGAGACATCACTGATTCATTTACTTCTTTAGACCAGCGTCATAACGTTTCGTGTCTTTCTCTGTTTTATCATTACTTGTACGGTAAGTGTTCTAGAGAAATAGCCAGTTGCATTCCTCCCCTTAAACAATTCAACCGTAATATCCGCGCTTCCAGGAATGCCCATCAGTTTACCCTCGAGCCCAACTTCGAACGTACTCTCAACTCTCCAGTAAAGGGAATCATTTTTTAGCCGTACTACTAGAATGTGGAACTCCCTCCCACACTCCTAGTCATTGCAATGTTGATGAATTCAAAACCCATGTACACCGACACTTACTTTTAAACCTTTTCATCTTTTCTTAATGCGTTCACTGTGTCTCTGGCATAATAAGGGTATAAAAAGCCCCTTTAGTGTGTGCAAATTATAACAAAAAAAATAAAATACTGACTTTCAACAAACAACTGATTTACCCGGACTACCAAGTATAAATAAATGCATCAGGTTAAACTAGAGTACGTGATGTCTATTCCACTATCTCCCATTTAATAATAGAGACAAACATGTCATAATTGAGGAACCAATGACCTTCAAAGAATATTTCAAAGTGCGTTCCTCTCATCATTCTATCTGAATGGTTTCCTTAATTTTCCAATTGAATCAACGAAACCAAGGAAAAAAAATCAGACAAAATGTCTGATTTGGCATTCGTGCTGCTTAGATTCCTTCTTTTAAAGCAAACAAGAATGTGATGGGTGGTCGGTAACATAAAATCAAAATACATCTGACTGTCTTAAATTAAATCATCGTTGTCGTGCCCGCATTTAAGAATTCATATTGTGTCTGTCTTTCTTAATCTTGAGTGAATTAACGCAAGCAAAATTGCTCATCCGCCCGCATCAGCTTTGCACATTGTTAAAAATTTCATCACCATTCATCTTGATCTCCGAATCCATATCTCATCGTCATTATCGTCATCCATCAACGAGACAGACTTGTGGATACTTTATTAGGGATTTCCTCTTGATTGTTTGAATAATTTGGCGGCTTTCTTTTACTTGAACGATCATTTTTACTTTCAACGCACTCACTCCGACGCACGCTCACGCAAGATTTATTCTTTCGTAAAAAAAAAAAATCATATATCTCGTAGGAAGTGTCACCAACGTACAATCTACAATTTGTTTCTGAATGCAAGCGTATGTGATAGAACGAGGCACATTCCTTAAAATTACACTTGCTTGACGAATAATTTATCATTTTGCCACGTTTTTTAAATTTATTGTTTCGTCAGTTTGAGTCTTCGCTATAGATATTGTTTATCCATGCAATTTCCATATTCACACCCACTGTATGACCAACTTAAATCATGAACAGAAAACAGACTTTTGCGTTGAGTCTGTAATTGACAGTGATTTTCATATCAAATTAGATAGTACAACTTCTGGGACAATTGTCGCGTCGTCATTCAATCGCTCTGGTAACGGAAATGGATACACTCTTACTCCTACTGAAATCTGATTTTAAGAATAAAAACAGAGACGCACTGTTGTTCAGTTTTTACGGTGATAAAATAACTTCAGAAAGGGTTGCTTTCATTTTTTTTTTCATTTTTCATTTAATGAAATTATTGAGAAGCAAAAGGAAATTCTTAACAATGATAAAAATGGAAACATATGGATGAATGTGTCGCAGGCTTCGCGAAAAGATTTGGAGAGAAAATAACGACCAGAATAGCTGCGGAAGTATGATAAACTGTATAAGATGACAAGAGCAATTAATTACGATTTCTGGTTGAACTGTTTTGAACTTATACCTTGGGGAAAGCCATTTTAGGTATAGGAGTTTTCCAAATTGTGCTCAAAATTGAAAAGACAATTGAATCATTTTAACAGCTCCAATCAATAACTAATATTACAAGATTGGCTTAGGTATCTAGCATTGGTGGATTCGGGATAATTGTAAGTTTCTTTTAGTTAAATGTAAAAGAAACGTTAAAATGTTTTGAAAACATTTTGGAACGTAAACTGCTGAAAGTCGCAATGAGTTTACTTATTTACTTACTTAAGGTGGCGCTACAGCCCGCCAGCTCGGTTCTTAGCTAGCTGTCTCCAGTTTTGCACTCCAAGTTGATTGAGTTCCTCTTACACTTGAGTGCGGCACCTGAGTCGCGGTCTTCCTCTCCTCCTACGTCTCTCGGGATAGTGCCGAAGGCTATCCGGGCCGGAGCATTGGTATCCATCCGCTCTAAATGACCGAGCCATCTGAATCTCTGGACCTTGACCCTTCTGGCTAGGTCCATGTCGTTGTACAACCCTTAAAGTTCGCTGTTGTATCTTCTTCGCCATTCCCCTTCAATGCACACGAGACCAAAGATGACCCGAAGAACTTTCCTCTCGAAACAGTCTAAGGCACTTTCATTCGATTTTGTCAAGGTCTATGCTTCTGCACCATACAGGAAGACTGGGATGGGTGTTGTACAATTTTACCTTAGTTGCTCGAGATAGGGCTTTTCCACTCACCTAACATTCCACGTACATATCCGAAATTCGTTGTCCTTTATACATTTGATTGGGTCGTCATCAACGTCCGTTTCCGAGGCCCGTTTTTGCTTCGCGACTAGATCCTTTTCTACGTGGTCGGAAAGTCACCCCGACGCACAACCCCAAACCTGGAGTACCAAGCACTTGATGTGACTCCAAGAACGGAAAAACCGCTCTTTTTACTTTACTTTTTATTTTAGAATTTGGAGTACTAATAGAGTTAGAAGATATTTCTCCTCAATCTGATAATGAACTAAGTGTTTTAACCTTTGGTGGATAAGAGCACCACAACTGCCTAGAATATGGTCCGGTGTTTCATCTGGCTTTGTTGTAGATACTCTATGTTAGACTTTCGACTAGTTTGTGCCTTTTTAATTGACAATGACCAGAGAGAAAACCTCTGACTAGATTCTAGAGTTTATTCCTGCTAACGCTGATGCAGGTCAAAAAGCGCTTTGGGTTGTAGTCACCCAGAAGCATCTTCGCCTATCTCAGTCCAGGCAGTTGTGCCCAGTTACTGTTTTAATTTTACTTCTGATGGTATTTTCCCCTATTACGCATTAGAGTTCATGCCCTAATAGCGGAGTCATGGCACCTGTCCTGTCCAAGCACCCAATAAAGATTTACGTTGTTGTTCTTGCCTATTTCATTTAATCTGCTTACGACTCCAGCACATGACCATAACAACCATCACCCAAAATCGACATCTTAAGTCTGTGCAAGACCAAAAAACTCTTTATAGTGAGATCCAGCTTCTTGTACGTGATGATGCCGTCTTTGTCTCGAAATAACAAAAGTTGTATCTTTTTTTCACAGGCGGTAAACACATGATTATTGATATCATGTCTTCCGCTAAGCCAGTGAGTTGGGTAGATTTGTTGAAGAGTATGTTTTCCGTATTCAAACCTGCCTTGTTGCACCAGAAAGCACATCTTCTTGCCTGAATCCTGTTCAAGTTTAAAATCATTTGTCCAACATTAAGTTCTGTCATACATTTTTGTTGTGCCCAAGGCGTAGTGGTTATATGCATTGGCTGTTACGCAGACCGTGTGGTTTCGAACCCTGCTCGTGACCATCACATTTGAGTCTCGTAATTCACGTCTTTAAATCTGTCTTGAAAAAAGTGCTTTTCAACTTTGACGTTCGGAAAATCGCCTTTAAATTGTAGGTCCCCTTATTTCTTCATACGCACTCTGAGCATTGTTGATGAGTTTAAGCCACCTAGGCCTTGGCTCTTCTAGACACTTTTATTTTTTTAAATGAGTGTGGCTGCATAGAGCATTGAGGAATATCGATACAAAATAAGAGAACTTATACTAAAAAATTGATTCTACGTCCGGTGGGAAGGGCTTAGTGTAACAAACAAAAACTTTACAGAAATAAAACAATGCACGTATGCATTTAAGAGTTCTTTCAAAGTCCAATGACAACTTGCAGTCAAAACAATTGCCCCCCATGTCGTCAAATAACTGCATAAATTGTATAATCCCTCTTACTCTAGCTCGACTTTTAACTCTCATAAGTTTTTTCAATGACAATAGAACTCTTAAGCTTCAATAAAAATACAAGCCCTAACCTAAAACAAAACAAAAAGTTCCTGTTTAAGGTTCTCATTGTTCCTTTAAAATAATCTAAAGAACACACAAAGAACAATACGTAGAACATAACCTACGAACGATTTACAGAAATCCTCACTTTCTTCACAATTTAAATGCTACACGCAGTCTTATTAAACAGTTTGTCTTCTTAAATTGTTCTATGATTGTTCGCCTGGATAATAGGACGAAGGACATAAGCCAGCACCAGGTATATCTCTATCTGTAGGTATCCACAGAATTTAGTCTCTCTAAATGAAGGACCTTTGAAATTCTATACCTGTATACCTTTGTTTCAACACAAATGATGCCATTTCATGGTATCATAAACAGAGGAAGGTATCACACAAAAGACAAGTGTCTGGTTGACAACCTACTAAGAGCATGAGACAGCACATAGCTTCAGTAGGTGAGTAGGATCGAATACAGCACCCAGGCAACTTACAGAATTCATTTCTCATTATCTGCTATCGTTTGTGTTTCATAGGGGATTAAGCGGAACTGGTAGTTGAATGTAAAAGAGTACTTGCAAGGACGATACTCGTAATTTTAAATGTCAGCGATGTCATCCATGTTTTTCTTCGTTCTTATTCTGTTCATGAGAAATTGGAATTGAATATTCGCTTATTAGGGATACTAGTGTTGTCGCTCGCTCCACTGCGAAAAAAGTCTAAAAATTATTATCGAACACAGTCAGTTAGACTTGGTGGTGACTTACATTAATGACTAGACTGTCTGTCGGTAATCGAGAGCTTTTTCGGAGTTTGCATTGTCTGCATTGTGACTTTGCCTTGCCAACTTTCGTAGAGACAATTCAAATTGAGACATTGAAAGCCCTACTTTCTCTGCCTTTTGTGAGTGGAAAGACGGTTTCCGGGACGGCTCAAGAGGCACCAGTGTGAAACTTCTCATTATTTCAATGACCAGAAAAAACGGAACTTGATAAATCGATCTGCGTTCGTGAAGCGAAGCCATAAAACAAATATCTGTACTTGATACTGACATTCAAGCTGGGTTGGATTGAATGATGGTTATGGGCATTAGAGCCTCAAGAGCTTGAGTTTTACGGTTAAATAATTTAGGGCTAAATAACCAAAGAGACAAGAACCATTACGATGGCTATGTAAATGAATTCAGTTCAGCGATAGACAAGGTTCTTTTTTCGACTCGCGAAGCTCAAAGACCTGTTGCTGGTGGCAACGTTCCACAAAAAGTATATGGTAATGCACATACGACAATTTTAAAATATGAATTTCCCTTGATGAAAGAATGGAGCCCTGCGCACACCAGCGCTTATAGTGTGAATCATCCAAAAGGAAACTTTGACTACGACGAATAGATTTGCCAATTTTTTCAACCCTCCCCTTTGTGTTCACAACCCCATCTAGTTTGATTCCATTGAAGAAGGTCCAGAGACTCATTTAAATCGGATGGACACCAATGCTCTGGCCCGAAAAGCGTTCGACACTATTCCCGAGGGACGTATGAGGAGAGGACTCAGGTGGGGCACTCAAGTGGAAGAGGACCTCAATCAACTTGGAGTGCAAGACTGGAGATAGCTAGCAGTGAAATCATCACTCCACATCTGATGAGCATATTCCATAACAGTCTTAAGTTAAAATATGTTCCGAAAGCCAAAGTCGTCTTCATACCAACAGCTGGCAAGCCCAGTCACACAGAACCAAAAGACTTCAGATTCAGACCTATCAGTCTAACCTCTTTTGCACTCAAAACACTTGAGAGATTAATCGATATGCATATCCGTAGCAACTTAAAGCTGGAATCCATATCACCATTTCAGCACGCCTATACAAAAGGCAAAAGTGTAGAAACAGCCCTATACTGCGCAGTTAGAAAAATAGAGAAGTCGCTTGCGGTAAAAGAATAAACCCTGGCTTCTTTTCTTGATATCGAAGGAGCATTCAACAAGCACTCACTGACCTTAAAATAGAACCTTCACTTATAAAATGGATCACGTGTATGTTGAAAAGCAGACAAATCCATTGTGAACTAGGAAACTCTGATATTAAGATGTACACATCTAGAGGGACTCCTCAAGGTGGAATCCTCTCACCTCTTCTCTGGACTTTGGTGATGAATGAAATTCTCACCATATGACTTAGCGCTTCTGGCAACGGGTAAATACCTGACCACTGTAAGCGAACAATTAGAAAGCACATTAACTATGGTCAGTAACTGTACCAAGAAATGCAGTCTCAAGGTTAACCCCTTGAAAACGGAATTGGTACTTTTCACCAACAGAGGGTCGAAGCGATCGTAAATCTCACCCCCATAGACTTATTCGTACAAGAATCAGCAGCAAACAGCGCTTTTCGAGTTAGTTCGACCAATATTTGGAGATCTAATCAACACGGCCATACCACGATTCTTACAAAATACGTTGGCAACAATGTTTGTACGGATAACATGACCCCTTATTTAGACTTCAATACAAATTTTACTACCAGTTTCCCCAATAGAGAAGATTGCGAAAACCCTACACTAATGAATCGAACTTTACCATCTTTACTGATGGTTCAAAAATGATTACTGGAGTAGAGGCAGGTTTCTCCTCAGAAAATCTAAGCCTTGCCAGTTCATTCAGACTTCCCGACCATAGCAGTGTCTTCCAAGCGATATCACGCGATATCACACGCTGATATCATCTTTTTCATTGATAGCTAAGCAGCAATAAAAGCCATCTCTACCACGCAAATCAAGTCAAAGCTTGTTTCTTGCTGTCGCGAAGAGCTAAGGGTTCTTGGTATGCAGCACAACGTAAGACTCTGCTGGGTTCCCGGTCAGAGTGGTGTGCCAGGAAACGAAAAAGCGGATGAGCTTGTAAGAGAAGGCTCGGTACTTGATCCCTCTCTCATAGACCATAACATCAGAATCCCTCAATGCGAATTAAAAAGAAATATCAGTAAAAATGTCATTCAAAAAGCAAATGATAGATGGAACCTACTAGAAACCTGCAGTAACACCAGGAAACTTTGGCCTTAATATGACAAGAACAAATCCGATAAGATTTTACTTCTCAAAAAACCGTCCCTAAGATCCCTCATAAGTGTGATAACGGGACATAATCTGCTGCTGCTCGGCTACCACAAAAGGAAGATGGGGCTTAGTACAGATGACATATGTAGAGGCTGCGGCGATGAGGAGGAGCACGAAAACACAGCTCACTTCCTATGCCACTGTCCAGCACAACTATTTCTTTAATGAACTCCCAGGCAATCGCCTACTCTCGACCAACCATAGAATTCATAGGTTAAATCACTTTTTCAGAAGTTACAATACTTCAGGGTATCACAAAGAAAATATATTGATCTAAATGTGATGGTAACAAAATCAACCGTCAGCCCATATAACCTCACCTAACCTAACCTAGCTAAGGACCGAGCTGGCTGGCGGAGACTGTTGATTGAGGCCCAAGTCCACAACGGACTGTAGCGCCACCTTAAGTAAGTAATATCCTCTAAGAAGAGTTTTCTCTTAGATAGAGACAGAAATTGAACTATGTTGTTCTTAAATGAAAAACATAATATGTAAATGTTACTAAAAAGTACATTCGACAGCATTGTTGATATCGTCGTTTAACATGGATGAGTGATAATGTGAAGTTTTTGAACAATGAAATGCTCCTCAGTCCTCATTGCTATATTTCGTACAATAACAGGGATGATACCTTAAATTCGCGAAATAATCTCCAATTAGAACCTCAGATCCTGACGACGACACAGGGCGACTACGACTATACTCTTGTTTTACTTAAAGATGGACAAATGTAATGTAGTTGCAGATTGAAAATTGTGATGAAAACAAAATTTAAAATGTTTAAGAATTTTTAATACAACAGTAATGAATCAATTTCAATAGAATTTCGTTTTTGAATTATGTAGTTCTTACAACCGACTACACCCGCACGCATGCTGATTTTAATTAAATTAATTCTCTATAAAAGAATGTCAGGGTTTTGATGCAGTCAGCATCTTCCTTTCTATACAATTCTTAGAAAGCAAGCAATTCTATACAATTCTTAAACAGCAAGCATTAATTAAATGAATCAATAAAAATTTTAAGTTAACCAAATTCCAACAAGGTCGCCAGCATTGTTAAATCAGAACTCATAAAAATGTCTGTCAGTTGACTAAAAATACATAAAATTAAGTACACCAAATCCCTTACCCATACCATCGCCCCTTCGCAGGTTCTGGGAACTCTTAACATGAGCTGTCACCTTTAATGGGGAAGGACAGAATCGATAATAATATTTCATTAATTATGCATGCCTCCCGGATACTTATCTATACATATCATACAAATCTAGCGCCCGCCGTTCGTTTACTTTATGTAGGCATAAAAACGGTCCAACAGATATTTGTGAATTTTTCATGGTTAATACTGTTGTATTCCGTTTCTATGAAAAAAAAAAAAAATGGAAAAACCTCATGGAAGAGTGGAAAAAGTGCATATTGGTTTTCTAATCGACAACTGGAAAATTTCAAAATGGATTTTCTAATCAAAAATAGAATAACTTGGAAAACTCATTGGTTTTCAAAGGGAAAATTGCATGCAATTGTAGGTGCATTGGTTTTGAAATGAAAAACTTGAAAATTTAAAGGGAATGTTCGGGTAGTAGTATGTTTTACAAAATCGACGAAGCTGTTAATGAGATATGGCCAGGGTAGCGGGTTCTTGTTCTTTTGGATTCGATGGTTTGTCTAATCAGGTACTAAAAAAATATTGGATGCTTTTTAGTTGACATTTTGTCGCATATTTTTAATAAAAGCATTTTTGTCAGAGTTTTTCTTGATGCTCTGAAATGTGCCGATATTCTGTCACTATTTAAAAAAAGGTTCTATTAATGAACTCTGTAATTTTAGACCAATCTCCCTTTTACCTTCAATTGGTAGAAGTGAGTACTAGGTAGTGAGATTTTTAAGTAAGAAAAATTACTTCAGCTCAGTACAATTTGGTTTTCAAAAATGTAAATCTACAGAAGATGCATTGTAGAACTTCTGCTCTCAAATTTTTATTAACTTAGATAAAAAGATGTTTACTGCTGGGTTGTTTGTATTGTAGATATTACAAAAGCATTGATATGGTTATTCATGAACCTTTGCTTAGCAAAATTGAAAAGGCCGGTTTTCGGGGATTTATGTTGGAGTGGTTTAGGTCTTATTTAACCAATAGATCTCAAAGACTAAAGATAAAGAAACACATAAATGGAATTGACGGACGCAGCCTAAATAAATGTTAAATAACACAAAAACAAATTACAACAGATTGATGATATTAGAAGCGAAGAAATGTTCCTTAATATTGGAGTACCTCAGGGATCAGTGTTGGGGCCTTTACTCTTTCTGATATATATCGATTCGTTGTTCAGATTACCTTTCAAAGGAAAGTTGACAGCTTTGCGGATGATGTGAGTTTTGCTTTTAATCTCACCGCGAATATAAATTACGACATTTATTTGTTACGTTTGTGGTTTGCTGAACATAAATTGTTAATTTTTTCAAAAATTAAGATCATGTTTTTTTTTAATTTTGCGGGGCAAAACAGTTTCGGAGACGATGTATTCTTTCATGCTACTGACTGCCAAAGATTCGAATTATCTCAGTGCACCTGCAGTGATAGTTTGTACAATTGCTCCTTTCGGAGCTGTCTCAATTCCCCCGAAAAATGTTTCGAAATTGAAAAAATCGAAGAATTCAAATATTTGGGCCTTACGATCGACTCTAGAATCAGCTTTTTACATCATACTGAAAATTTAAGAAAATACTTTTGTAGTACTCTGCAAAACTTCTATTTTTTGCGCAATACTTGCTCTCGTAAGCTGTTGATGAAAGTCTATTATGGTATTTTTCATTCGAAGTTGCAATACGGGATAACTTGCTGGGGAGGAACCTATTGAATAGAATTCAGCCTCTGTTGATATTACAAAAGTGTATTTTAAAATAGATTTGCAGGAAGCATCGTCTGTACCCTAGTAGTCCATTGTTCAAAGATCTGAAAGTTCTTCCGGTACGCCACTTGTACTGCTTTAAGGTGCTAAACATTTTCTTTAGAAGGTCGGGGAATCTTAATTGTAGACTCATCAATTATTATAGTTTATGGACTAACTCTCATCATTTAGTATCCATACCCAGGCATCGCACTACTGCTCTCCGAAACTTCTATGATATCGTGTCGTGTCGATTGTTCAACAAACTTCCATATGATTTGAGAATTCTTACAAATGTCAACTCTTTTGTAAAAACCGTGAAAAAATGGCTTTTTAGTCATGATATAAAAAGTATTGAATTGCTTCTCAATGCCCTTCATTGATATTTTGGTTTTTCTCTATTGACTTGCTGTTTATTGTTGTCTTTTCTGCAGATTTTATCTAACAATAATAATAATAAAAAAAAAAAATAGTTTAATTTCTGAGGGTCACCCCACCCATATAATATCATTTACATACATATACATATACGTTTTTTTAATTTTTTTTTTTTTAATTTGATGTGGCATTACTTCTATTTCTCTTAAAGAAATATTTATGTCAGTATTATTTCTTATAGTTACCTACTTATTGAAAAATTGTTTTAAATTTGAATTGTTACCTAGAAATAATAAAATAAATACTATGCTACTACTACTACTACTATACTACTAGTGGGGGTAGCGCGGAAACAGGGTAGCGGGGAGCAGTGTAGCATGTAGTGGGGATTAGGGATAGTGGGTAGTGGGCAGTAGGTAGCGGGCAGTGGGTAGCGGCTATAGAATGGTAACTGTGTAGCGGGTACCGGGATAGTGGGTAATGGGGTAACGGGTAGAAATCGCGGTTATCTGGGTAGCGGGTAAGGAGTTGCGGGGTAGGGGTATGGTAATGGGGTAGCGGATACAAATGTCTAGGTCTTTTATTTGAGGCAGTACGAAAACTACCGGGTCAGCTAGTATGTTTACACATATACTGTAAACATATGCATAATTATTCAAAAATTAAGGACACATTTAAAATTAGGGATCATCTCATAACGGTGGAATGCGGTGTAAGTAATAATTAAGGGTGTCATGACGGATCCGAGGAACCAAGTCAAGGCTTACACTCTTCAACAATTCCTTGAGTTCATGTTAGAAACTGAGGGTACCTTAATTTTTATGCCGATTCTGAACGGCTTAGTTGAGAAGCATTTACTAATTGTCATTACATGATGCTATTGGAAGCTTTTGTCAGTACTTCGCAAAAGACAGTATCCATGAAAGATGAAATTAAAACTCTTTAGACACGACACACGAATAGTCAAGACCAGCAATATTTTCTATAATTAGTTATGGTTTGAAGTCTAAAACGACGTAAGATGCAATTACTTTTTTTTTAAAAAACGAATGTGAGTAGGTTAGGTACCTGCTGAGTGCTTTCCACACCTTGTAAACCAATTCCAGAGCACATTACAACATTTCGAATTTCCTTAAAGAACGATGACATAAATATACTGAGCTTCAAAACGCTTACAGTGTATTTTCCTCAAATGTGCTAGTTGCGTGACTAAAATCTTCCAGATTGCCAATCAAATACGTCATATAGAACCAGGAAAAATAGAAGCAGGTACGCGATATAAAGAAAAAATGCATCAAATTGCCCAAATCTATGCATGTAACGTGCGTTTTGCGTGAAGAAAACATTTTTTTTATTTTATTGAGTTATCAAGTTACTAAACGACAAGTGCTGAACGTGACATTTTCGCGTTAGTGCGAAAAATTAGAGAAGTGTGTCTCTGACAAAAATGATAAACAAAAATTTAATGTTGGTCACACGACAAAGTTAGCGCACTACGTGAGTTTTAGTTGATGTTATGTTGATTGCTGTTTATCATAGGTTTTTGTTGTGTTTGTTATCAAGTGAGGTCTGAGGTCAATTCTTATTTCTTATCAAGAAAAATCACTTCCCAGTTAAAATTTTCGAAATATAAATTTGTATATATCTTCTCTCAGCTGAAGAAATGTTATTGAAAGTAAAAACTAAAAACAAATGTTTTGGGGCTGGGGGGTCGGAAATGAGAATTGTACAGCTGTTCTGCGAATGTGCGACTTTTAAAAAGAAAAACAAAAGAATTAAATTCAATCTATCCTATTTTGAATCAGAAGCGGAAACAGTTGTAAGAAATTTTAATAAATTAATATTTTGAAGCAAGCATGTATGAAGGCCTCTTTTATAGTCTCGTAAGAACATAGTTCCCAAAATTGAGAAGCAAAGGAATTTGGAATTAATCCGCTCTTATGCCCTGGAAAGGGTACACCAACAGGTTATTTTCCTGCGTGTTCACGTTTTTGTTAGACGAACACAGGCCTAAATCGAAAGAGCATATGAATCATTCTATACCCACATACATGCCTACATAAACGTCAATTAGTTACGGCAGGATTATATTTTTATCAATGAATCAAAAGAGGAGATTTGAACACTTTTGAAAACAGGGTTGCCGTAAGAATTAAATACTAGTTTCGACTTCCAAGTTGATGGAAAAAAGCGTTTCCAAAATAAATGCTTTGAAATAGCGAACCTCTTTCGACTTTATTTAAAACTCAACTAGTCTTAATAAGGTTGAATTTGTTCCGAAATGGGTGTTCGTATGGAAAAAAAGCGCGAATTTTTTTTTAAATTGTCGACATCATTTTCGGTTGTCATTATCTTAAAACAAAATTTTGATTTCTGTTACACCTCATAAGAGTATTTGAAATTGTTGGACAAACTGTTTTAAGTGTTTGAACAACGATAGCTGCCAATGGCAGCCATTGGTGGAAGCACCTCTAAGTTGCTATCGTTGTTCAAACACATAAATGGATTTGACGGACGTAGCCTATCTACAGTGTTAAATAACACAAAAACAAATTACAACAAAATGAACTGACTAATGTCATAAACTTTCACACAAAGATAGGAAATTAAAAAATATGAAAGCGGAACAAGATAGCATACTTTGAGGAGCTTGTAAAAATGCATGTCTATTCACGGCAATGAAGTGGTCCACACGACTAAATTCCTAAAAGATAAAAATAATAAAAATAGTTTCAATTGCTTATAACACATCAAACTGTTATAAACACTAAACTAATGACGGCCCTTGAAGAGCCAAGGCATAAGTGGCTTACACTCATCAACTATTCGACCTTCACCTACAATTTAACGCCGATTCCAAACGGCAAAGTTGAGAAGCACTTTTTTCATGACAGATTGATACCCTTGCAAGTGTTGTCAGCTCTTCGCAAGAGGCAGTACCCATGAAAGATGAAAAAAAAAAATTGGATACGAGCAGCATTCAAACCCACGCGTTCTTTGTAGAATTCAACGTACATACCACTACGGAACGGGCACTACAATGTGGTCGGTGTAAATATTGAATAACTTGAACAATTCGTAATAGATTTTAAGAAACTATTTATTTTTATCAAATCAGAAGGTTTACCATTTTTTCCATTCTGATTTGAAAAACAACGTCGTCGGTCATATGATACAAGATTCAACTTTTTTTTTTGGCATTTTCATGAAATGTCGACCGACCAATACTCATGTACGGAGTTGCAGTATGGTGGACTGCACTGGAGAAATTCATTTACTGCGACAATCTCAGCAGAATCCAACGCACGGCATATCTGTGCATAAGCGGGGCATTGAGAACCACACCCTCAGCAGCGTTAGACACTCTCCTCCAGCTGACACCCTTCGACATTTTTAGCAAACAAGTGGCAGCGAGTGCAGCTATAAGACTCAACGCCTCATCTCAATGGACCAACAATAATGTGGGACATTCCATCATTTTGAACTTCTTCGGTTCTATACCAAAGTACATAGACTACATTATTCCAAAACCCCAATTTGGTAAAAACTTCCAGATATCCATTCCATCCAGAGATGAATGGGAAGACAGATAACTCATGGATGACAAAAGCATTCATTTTTATACAGATGGATCCAAGACAAGTGATGGAGTTGGTAGTGGTGTGTACTCCGAAAAGCTAAATCTAAGCATCTCATTCCGCCCTCTAATCATTGTAGCGTCTTCCAAGCGGAAATTTTAGCGATCAAAGAGGTTCTCTCCTTGCTAAGAGAAAACGTGATATCAACTTCTGATATCCGCATCTTCTCTGACAGTCAGGCTGGCTATTAAATCTCTCGACGGTGTCTCAACCAAATCTCAAACGGCCCTCGATTGTCGATCATCTCTTATGGAGATGGCGCAGCAATTTAACATTCACTTCTGTTGGGTGCCGGGCCACAGAGACATCCCAGGAAATTGTAGAGCCGATGAACTCGCTAAAAATGGAACCGTCATACCTATTTCACCTGAAAGGGAGAAGATAGGTATACCGATAGCTACATGTAAACTTCTGCTAAGAAAAACAGCCTTAAAGATAACAAACTCTAGGTGGCACAATTTACCAACGTGCGCAGCCACAAAACTCATTTGGCCTTCATTGGACCTAAGGCGCTCGAAAGACTTGTTATCTCAAAGCAGACTTCATATTAGCTCCCTAATAGGTGTCCTTACGGGACACTGTCTTATAGGCAGACACGCAACACGACTTAGTGTAGCCTATCTGCAGGAGCTGTATGGACGAGAAAGAAGAGGAAACAGTCTCTCATCTTCTCTGTACTTGGGAGAGTACTCTTATGATAATCCCAGTGAACTAGCTAATAAGGATATTGTTAGTGAAAAAACCAAGACGAACAGTTTTAACAGGATTTATTGAATATAATAAATAGTTATGAACAATTAGAGAATCGAGAAAAGACTGAAAAATAATTTTTACAAAAACTCAATATACAAATCAAACGCTAACAAGTTATTTTATAATTCAATCAACAAAGTGGAATATATCAAAGTAAATCTAACATGTAAAAGGAACTGTATTGCCAATGGTAACAATTCAATATACTAACAATTAAATTCAATACTACCTCTCAAAACAGTGCCTTTAAATAATATAATTTTAATTTGATAATCCAAGTTTCAAAGATAAATATTCATGTTTTGATTTCAATAAAATTTTTGTTAAAATGTCTGCAACCATATCATTAGATGGGACAAAATTTAATGTAATTAACGACTTGCTATAAATTTCTCTTATGTAATGATATTTAATATCAATATGTTTTGAACGTGAATGAAAAATAGGATTTTTAACTAAGTTCTGTGCACTCAAATTATCACCATTTAGTACAGTAGGACCTCCCAATGCAGAACTAAATCCAACTTCTTCAATCAGTCGCCTCAAGTATACTGCTTCTTTTGTAGCTGCTCCCAACGCCATGTATTCAGCCTCAGTACTACTGAGGGCCACTGTATGTTGCTTTCGAGACTCCCATGAAATAGAGCCGCCAGCAAGCATGAACACATACCCCGTGTATGATTTGCGATCGTAAACACAATTAGCCCAGTCTGCATCTGCGAACCCACAAAGCGCTTGACCAGTTTTTCTAAATAAGAGCTTATAGTTAATTGTATTAAAAAGGTATCTTAAGAGGTGCTTAGCAGCTGCCATATGCTCTTGACATGGTTCAATATTAAATTGAGCTAATTTGCTCACTGCATGTTGAATATCAGGCCTAGTTGAAACGGCCAAGTAAATTAAGGACCCAATAAGTGACTGATATTGTTTCTCGTTAACCCTTTTGCTGTTTGAATTATTTTCACATTTGCTCAGAACTTGTCCTGGATCTAACGGAGTACTGCATTTTCTTGTAGACATCATATTGTGGTTTGCCAAAAGATTCCGGATGTATTGTTCTTGAGAAAGACTTATATCACCTGTCTTCTTATCCCGTTCAATGCCTATACCCAAGAAAAAATCTACAGGACCTTTGTCGACGATATCAAAAGCTAAGCCTATTTAGGGTTTCCATCCGTCCGGGTTTTCCCGGACATGTACTCTTTTTTCACTCTGTGGGGAACGTCCGGGATAGTTTTTGTTAATTGTCCGGGTTTGTGCTCTTTTTATCCATTGAGTAACCATATACTTTTATACTACTAAAACTTAAAGTTATTCAAAAAAAACGAACCGTACTAAATAAAGAGAACGAACAGGTCTAATACTTAAGATACGAAATTAGTAATCGAACACAACTTTTGTGCTGTCATTTATGTAAAAAAAAAAACAAATTTGTTTGTATGTTATGTCGTTTTCCATTGGTCTTTTTTATTTACGTTTCTTCTTCTACCTCTTCGGACGCTTCTGTTTTCAAAACGGAAGAGTTCTTCTCTTCTCAGAAGCATTCCGTCTGTCAAAGTCAGCCCAATGGAATGGTTTCAGAAGGCTTCTGGATTCTTCCGAATGGTTCTGCACTGCCAATGGAAAACGACATTAGAATCAGAGATAAGGAGATCCGAAACTGACATACGTTTTATTCTCCGGATACCGCAAATTATATTTTTATGTTACTTCGTGTATGAATAAATGGGAATACGCTTGTTTGTTATGTTTTTAATTTGTGATTCCCCCATTACAGCAATTGATAAACAGAAGTTAAATGTAGTTTTAATAAAAGTTCGAAACTTAAAGATTCATCATTAGGTCCGTTCTTTCACTTTTCCGGGAGTTTTGTAATAACTGTTAAATTTCGAGGAATGGGGATGAAATTTTACAATTCTCCTAAAATATAAAATCTCACATCGTAATTCTAATGGTTTGACAGAACTCATAAAATCTCCCGCAAGAAAGATTTGAGTGTAAGATCGGAAGAAATATTGTTCTCCTTCAAAAGTGACAGAACTTACAAAACACTTTAGTAAAAGTACATAAAAGTGTGAGAATTTGGGAAATTTATTGAGTTTTTGGGAAATTTAGGAAGTAAAAGAACAGACCTTAAAATGTTTGCATTCCGTATGCGTTGCGGAGCTGTAAAATCGAGAGTCAATTCAAATCCACGGCTCAACGAAAGAACTCTTTAGTTAAAACTTTAAAGGAATTTCTTTAGGTATCTACTTCTATAGGAATAGACATAATTGTAAGGCGAACTTATCTTACGTCTTACCCCAATCACATATTTTATTACGAAGGGAAAAAATCTACGTTTCTTGCAGAGTAAATTTGTTTTTTTTTTTTGTTAGTCCGAGGTTCAAAGTTTATCCTCGATTTGATAAAAGGTCCTTACAAATTAAAAAAAAAAAAAAAAAAACGGTTCAGGAACTCAAATATTTATGTGCAATTTTTGTGTGTTTATTCTGTCCTCATTGTGTACTCTTTTTTCAGTCCCCATTTGTCCGGGAAAGTCCGGGATTTTGAATCTCAAGTACTAGTTTCATCAAAACATATCTGGCAACCCTAAGCCTATTGCATGTTTTATGTTAGCTACATGCTTTTTATTTGAACATGCTATCATTAGATCGTCAACATAAACCGCTATAATATTTATTGATCCATTTTCATTCTTCGTATACACACACGTATCTGTAGAGCAACGTTTGAAGCCGAGAGACTTCAGTGTTTCATCCAACTTGCTATTCCATTCGCGCCCGGATTGTTTCAGCCCGTAAATAGCCTTCTTTAATTTACAAACTTGTTTGGTATTTGGAACACCTTCAAAACTCTCTGGCTGCTCCATGTATATCTCCTCCTTAACTTCACCATTCAAATATGCCGACGAAACGTCAACATGATGAACTTCGAGGTCATTTTCCACAGCTAATGCTAAAATTATACGAATGGTGGAGTATCTTACTACAGGCGAGAATGTTTCCGTATAGTCAAGACCGAAACGTTGACTACAACCCTTTGCAACTAGTCTTGCTTTATATCGAATAGGTTTTCCGTCCTTATCGCGTTTTATTGTAAACACCCACTTAGATTTAATAGCATGTCGGTTAAATGGTAGATCGACGAGATCCCATGTTTTATTGTTTTGTAGAGATGTGAGTTCATTTTCCATAGCTGTTTTCCAATTATGAGCATCAGATCTAGTTAGGGCTTCTGTAACTGTTAAAGGACTGTCCGACAATTTTAAATCATTCATGAAATAGTTATATTTAACTTCCTTCAATCGTGGCCTTAGCGATCTTGCGTCTTTTGCTACCTCTTCTATAACACACTCGTCATTCTCTGCAACATTACCATCAATGCCATCAACATCGTCTTCAACCTCAGCAGCATCGACATCACGACCTTCATCATCTCCATAATCCGTTTCAAAAGAGTCTTCACTATCACTTGAGCAATTATTCTTTATATTTTTAGAAGTATCTTCCTTTTTTAACTCATTATCTTCAAAATTCAAAAGCATCAAATCTTCATTCTTCTTTTGCCCAATGTTTATGGAATTTTCTAAAAATTTTACATCCCTACTCTTACATACACTCCTAGTTTTCGGATCATAGAGCCTGTATGCTTTCGACTCACTAGAGTAGCCAACCATAACGCATTCTACACCTCTGGCTTGAAATTTGGACTTTCCCGGGCGTTTATCTAATTTGTATGCCTTACATCCAAAAACGCGAAGATGTTCAACATTTGGTTTCACACCATACCAAGTTTCATATGGAGTCTTAGAATTAAGCAATTTGGTTGGAGAACGATTACGAAGATACACAGCAGTGTTGACTGATTCTGCCCATAAGAAATCTGGTAAGTTACTATCCAGGAGAAGACACCTTGCCATCTCTATCATAGTTCTGTTTGCGCGTTCAGCAATACCATTTTGTTGTGGAGTGTACTCCACACTTAACTGTCTCTTGATTCCTTCCGAGGCTAAATACTTTGAGAATTCGGAGTTGACATACTCTCGTCCGTTATCGCTTCTAAGTATTTTTATTTTATGAGAAGTTTCACGCTCAACTTCAGCTTTAAATCTTTTAAATGCATTTAAAACATCAGACTTCGCTTTCAGAAAGTAAACAAACACCATTCTACTGAAGTCATCTATAAAAAGAGTGAAATATCTCGCACCTCCTAGTGAATTGTTCCTCATTGGTCCACAAATGTCAGTGTGAACAATTTCCAAGATCTGTTGACTTCTTTCAACTTCATTCCTTTTAAGAAACCACTGAACCGATTTCGCTGAAAACTTATTCAGTTCGAAATCAAGCGGTTTCGCGTCAAATTAGTGTCATTTCTCATGTCAATAATGAAATAAGCGGCAAATAATCCGAACAGAGACAGGCTGCTAAGAATTAGTTGATTTTAAAATCAAAAAACTATTCTCTTCAAAATATTCTTTTGGCTCGGTGCTAGTACCGATTTTTGAATTCCTCCAAATAAAAAATATTTGAAGCCTCAAATCCTTCTTCTATGGTATCAAAACGTCACCCATCGCCTCTTTGTGAAAGTGACCAAGACAAGACCAACAGTGCATCAAATTCATAAAATTTTAATACATAATTTTTAAACTAAATACAAATAATAATAATACTAAACATTAACGGCGGCAACCCTATTGTTCTTATCAAACAATGCACAACAACTAGACATGTAGGTATGCCCTTTTTCTCTTGTAGGAATTTTATACTTATCCAGAGAACCATTTGAAAGATGACGAAAAGTAAAGAGCAAGAATAAAACCATTACCACTGTTCGCGGCCATCAACCCTTATTATAATTTTCCAAAAGTAACTGCACGCACAAAAACAATGAAAAACTGTACCTGAGCTGAGTCCGAGTCATAGGGACCTAGGGTTATACAATTCCTCTGAGCAAGTTCTTGTTTTCAATACAACACAAAGTAAACCTAGCAGAATGCGGGGAAAACCAGGACCACAGAAATCCCGAATTGTGTTGAACCTGGACCTGGACGTAAACTTGAACTACGATTTCGGTGGTTTATGGAATTTTCTAAAAATTTTACATCCCTACTCTTACATACACTCCTAGTTTTCGGATTATAGAGCCTGTATGCTTTCGACTCACTAGAGTAGCCAACCATAACGCATTCTACACCTCTGGCTTGAAATTTGGACTTTCCCGGGCGTTTATCTAATTTGTATGCCTTACATCCAAAAACGCGAAGATGTTCAACATTTGGTTTCACACCATACCAAGTTTCATATGGAGTCTTAGAATTAAGCAATTTGGTTGGAGAACGATTACGAAGATACACAGCAGTGTTGACTGATTCTGCCCATAAGAAATCTGGTAAGTTACTATCCAGGAGAAGACACCTTGCCATCTCTATCATAGTTCTGTTTGCGCGTTCAGCAATACCATTTTGTTGTGGAGTGTACTCCACACTTAACTGTCTCTTGATTCCTTCCGAGGCTAAATACTTTGAGAATTCGGAGTTGACATACTCTCGTCCGTTATCGCTTCTAAGTATTTTTATTTTATGAGAAGTTTCACGCTCAACTTCAGCTTTAAATCTTTTAAATGCATTTAAAACATCAGACTTCGCTTTCAGAAAGTAAACAAACACCATTCTACTGAAGTCATCTATAAAAAGAGTGAAATATCTCGCACCTCCTAGTGAATTGTTCCTCATTGGTCCACAAATGTCAGTGTGAACAATTTCCAAGATCTGTTGACTTCTTATCTCATTATATTTTGGAAAAACTGAACTACATAACTTTCCTTTATAGCAAACTTCACAATCAATTTGTCGAGGAGCACTATCCAAATGTAATCCTCTAACCATTTCATGTTTATATAAATCGTTCAAACTCTTTAAGTTAAGATGGCCAAAACGTGCGTGCCATAGCAAATAATTGTTCTCTACTTTATTCATGCAACAAATTTTCGAATTATATTTTATATTTAACAAATATAAATCATCGCACTTTTCTGCATGCAAAATGATGTTATTTTCATCATCATAAATGTCTGCACCGTCCTTACAGAACTGAACGAAATGATTATTCTCAGCTGCCTTACATATTGAAATGAAATTAGTTTGCAATTGCGGAACAAAAAGTACATTTTTCAATTCGATCGATCGATCATCTGTCGCAATTAAAACGTTTCCAATTCCCTTTGATTCTATGGAAAAATCTGCTGCTAACTGAACTTTCTCTCTATGCGAACGAATCGACGTGAAGAAACTTTCATTGCAGCTCATATGACAAGTTGAACCGCTATCCAAAACCCAGTTGTTCTTATTAAGAACAGAAGAACTGCACATATTAAGCATGCCAAACGATGACGTCACATTTTTATTAGGAGAGCTTTTAGGTGCTCTACATGCTGATGCAAAGTGCCCCCGTCTATTGCAATTGTAGCATTTACCTTTCACTACACGCTTATGTTTCTTATCATGTGAATTTGGCTGCCGTTGCATTAGAAATGCAGACTCACTTGTCTCTTGTGGATTCTCATGCCTTCGCTTCCCTTCTTCCAATAGCTTTGTTTTTAGCACACTTATAGAGGGCAACAAATCCCTGGATTCAATTGCAACCACAAAATTCTCAAAGCTTTTTGGTAGACTTGATAGTAAAATGATAGCGAGCAACTCATCCTGAATCTTAATATCAATTTCTATCAATTTATCGGCCGTATCGAAAAACTTAATCAAATGATCGGAGACTGAACTATTTTCTTCTAATTTTAATGCCAAGAGATTTTTAAAAAGTGTTACCTTCCTAGCGGGGCCGCTAGGTTGATGTACCTCCGATAACTTCAGCCATGCATCCCTTGCCGATGTCGAATTTTTGATGTGACTCAACTGTGTTGACTGTACACACAGCAAAATTGTTGCAAGAGCCTTCTCATCCCTCTGCGTCCAGTTGGAAATCTCATCTGCATTCGCACCATTTGCTTGAGCCTCAGGTTTAGGGCTGCTTCCAGAAACATGTGACCAAAGACCAGAATGTATGAGGACCGACCTCATTTGAATCTTCCAGCAATCGAAGTTTTCGTTAGAAAGTTTATCGATTTGGTATAAAGACGAACTCATTTTTTCTCGAAATTAACTAATGACTTATTTTTTATTATTACTGATATTCAAAAACGTAATCCTGGGCCCATAACCTTTGTTAGTGAAAAAACCAAGACGAACAGTTTTTAACAGGATTTATTGAATATAATAAATAGTTATGAACAATTAGAGAATCGAGAAAAGACTGAAAAATAATTTTTACAAAAACTCAATATACAAATCAAACGCTAACAAGTTATTTTATAATTCAATCAACAAAGTGGAATATATCAAAGTAAATCTAACATGTAAAAGGAACTGTATTGCCAATGGTAACAATTCAATATACTAACAATTAAATTCAATAGATATCAAATCTTCTTTGCTTTATAAAAAGCTCAAAATGGTTCAACTAGTAAGAAGTAATTCTCTAGATTCATGTGGTATCACAATGGGCTTTTCTTTTGGCCTAAGTGTGTGGATTCTGTATCCACAGCCACTTTAACCTAACCAAACTTAACCTATGACATGTGCCAGCATCTCGAGCGATATCGCAGTGATTTCGGCATATATAAAAGCCCGTTGCCATTGAATCGGTCGATCTCGGTGGCAAGGCCACGCATTCTGGGAACTTGAATGTGGACGCTTTAAACCCATGTTTCTCAAAGTTGATAGCTAAACGATGAAAGGCACGCTGTGGTGTAACAACTAAACGATTAAATTTTAAAACTTTTATGAAATACCCTTTCCAAACTGTGTTCGACGACCTCCAATCGGTTAAAATTAGCCCAAGTTATTCATTATTTCTATTGACCCCATTTAGATGGCGCACTCTGTATATCCGCATAAGCTCTTTTTCAATTATTTGTTTATTAACAAATAATACAACATATGATAAAATCAGTATAATTTTCATGAATAAAAATAACGAATCCTTCCAGGTTTAGACAGATTGTTTATGTTTTTTTCATTCCCTTTAAGAAACCACTGAACCGATTTCGCTGAAAACTTATTCAGTTCGAAATCAAGCGGTTTCGCGTCAAATTAGTGTCATTTCTCATGTCAATAATGAAATAAGCGGCAAATAATCCGAACAGAGACAGGCTGCTAAGAATTAGTTGATTTTAAAATCAAAAACTATTCTCTTCAAAATATTCTTTTGCTCGGTGCTAGTACCGATTTTTGAATTCCTCCAAATAAAAAATTTTGAAGCCTCAAATCCTTCTTCTATGGTATCAAAACGTCACCCATCGCCTCTTTGTGAAAGTGACCAAGACAAGACCAACAGTGCATCAAATTCATAAAATTTTAATACATAATTTTTAAACTAAATACAAATAATAATAATACTAAACATTAACGGCGGCAACCCTATTGTTCTTATCAAACAATGCACAACAACTAGACATGTAGGTATGCCCTTTTTCTCTTGTAGGAATTTTATACTTATCCAGAGAACCATTTGAAAGATTACGAAAAGTAAAGAGCAAGAATAAAACCATTACCACTGTTCGCGGCCATCAACCCTTATTATAATTTTCAAAAAGGAACTGCACGCACAAAAACAATGAAAAACTGTACCTGAGCTGAGTCCGAGTCATAGGGACCTAGGGTTATACAATTCCTCTGAGCAAGTTCTTGTTTTCAATACAACACAAAGTAAACCTAGCAGAATGCGGGGAAAACCAGGACCACAGAAATCCCGAATTGTGTTGAACCTGGACCGTGGACGTAAACTTGAACTACGATTTCGGTGGTTGAAAACAATTTCAAAGAACTCAAAGTAAAATTAAATCCACGCAAACCAAAACTATGACTCGGTACGACTATACAGTCATCCTCTCCTCAGTTCAATCTCGACTTAAGCAACGGAAGGGTGCGTTTGAGTTCGCGTTCGACATCTGTGCATTGTGATTTAATATTCATTTGTTATCAAATTTTAACTGTGTGTCAGTTCTGAGTTGAAAAATTATGCAGCTGCATTCTTGCCTGTTCTCACCCTACTAAATGCATTTTATCTTTAAAAAATGCGCTCCAAAACCAGATCGTACAAGTCCCTTAAAAACCATCATCGTATTTTCTTTTCCAAAATTCGTCTAACCATGGAACGAACATTCAAAGATTCATCTCACAAATCTGATTACTTCTCATTATCCCCGGGCGGAGTTCGACGGTCGCGTTCAGTTCGGTCATCATTTCGCTTATTGAAAGAGAAAATCCATGAAAATCTCGTCCAACCATCGCCTTTTAAATTCGGCAAACATTCGGATAACCTTCAATCAGACAACATTGATTCGCAACGATTTCGGGAGTGTAGTGATTTTAATGAAAATGTCATTTGCAACAAAACCGAAATCCAAACAAGAATCCAAACCGAAAACGAAACAAACGAACGTCGAAAGACAAGTGAACGTTTCTTCCAACGCAATCCCGATGGCGATATCGTTCACTATAAACAGGATATTGAGAAATTAATGTCAATTATACCGGATTCGGTGCCGAGGAAGGCGTGCCGATTACTACAGATTCCAACGGACGTTCTAAGATGTGGAGAGGAAACTGCGGCGGCAGAGAGTATTAACCCAGGATTGTCAAGGATTAGTTGTTATTCTGGTGTTGTTCCTGCTAGGGAGTCTCACGTGGACATGTATAATTCAATGGGGGTGGGCTTGGGGCCGATGAAAACAGCCACAATTCGTCGGAGATCGTCGGTCAATCGCAGTAAGAATTTATTTTGCTTTCGTTTGCGATTTATTGGATTTTTTTGTTGTTGTTGTTGATTCGTTACGTTTCGCTTGGTGTATCAAGTTAATTGCTTTCATCAGGATGATAGAGGCTGGCTTAATGCAGATGCGTTCGAAGACAAATGGAAATAAATCGAGATTTGTATTTTCATATCAAACTTTTTTGTTAAATAAGTTTCGTGCAACATTGAATCTACAAGTCTAATCAAAATAGATTTGGTTTTATCTCAGACAAACCGGAAGCCAACGCAGCATTCTTTAAGATAAACCCTTGTTTCTCCTTTTGAGATTGCGCGGTTATGTGTTTAAAATAATATTTCTTATCATTGAATAAGATAGGTACAAGTCGATTGTAGGCTGTTGAAGAGTTAAATGATAACGAGGTTGACATCAACTGATTGTTAAATTTTATATAAGTCATGATTGGTCTGTTAGATTTGTGTGTTCAATTTTTTAATGTAGTTAGTAGTTTGATATTATGTGATAACTGATAAGTATCGAGTTTCCAGTGCACACTGTTTTTGCTCGCACAAGGTTATGCTTAATCTGGGTTTGGAAATGTCATCTTGACAAGATTTATGTGGCATTTCTTATTGACTTAGTTAGATAGCCGAACTAGCTGTTCTTGCAAAATAAGTTTCAATTTGTAGTACAGTACATTGTACAAGTTAACTATTGAGGAACGTTTTGCTGCTTTTGTTGAATGGTATTGTATTCCTTACCTATAACCCACCTACAAGGATTAGCCTGCGTCTTTCAGAAATGTTTATTAGCTCCTTCCAACTCTTGCCTTGCTATGAAATAGATTTCTTCTCGATTTTTATGCTCCGTAGCTCAGTCGCCAAGCTCTTCTTCCTTGCTGGTGGAGCGAATTACATGGGTTGTTCACATTGGTGCCCTTACGTTAAATGTATTGGTTTGAACCACTGCTACTTATGACGTGGAATGATGGAGTCAATAGGCGTGTTTTTTTGGCATCGCTATCTGCAGCCAAATTCGATTTACCAAAAAAACGTATCCGCAGTTGCCCATCCGCAGCAGTTTTATTTTATTTTTAAGCTGGTAGACTTCTCTAGCTGCTGGATAATAAAACAAAAACAAACAAAAACCGAAATTTATTCAAGATTATCTTTGAGTTGTTTTAACGTAGGTATAATTAATTTATAAACCAAAGTAAATTGCTTAAAATGTAAGATTCACCTTCTTTCCTTATTTCCATTTGTGCATCCATCTGCATTTGTTCAAAGTTTGATTTGTTATTTTGGTTTTACTTTCGGATAAGTTTTTGACATGTTAGGGTATGTTCGTATAGATTTCTTCAATCGTCGTTCAATAAACAAATAAATAAAAATAAATAAAAAATAACAAACGTCAAACAGAGAAGTGTGTTTGAAAGTGTGTGTGCTTGTATGTATGTGTGAATTTTGATACAAAACAAGATTCAGATTTTTGAATCTCGAATCCATTCTTTTTAATCTCAAGTCTCAAATAGATCATGAAATCTGAGATTTTTCCACTTTTTCACAAATTTGACTCTAAAGGTATGACTTCAACGAGCACTTTTTGCAAAATTTCAAAAATTGAAAATTTTCAAACTCATTTTGTGACAGTTTTTCCACCCCAAAAATAAAAGAAATGATGCAGAAACCTGTTTTTTATGTCAAAAACAATTTTTATAGTTTTTTTTTCCAAATTCAAATGGCGCTACAAAGAAACAAAAACTTTTATTTTGTAAATTTCGCACTCTTTGCAAAAGGTGACCGTTGTAGTTATACATTAAATCTTGCAAATAGAAAACGACATTACAGAAGAAAAGTATTAAACACCATAATGCAACTATGTGTGACTCGTTCCTTGCTTTGGCCGTTCCAATTTTAATTCAAAATAAACCATAATAAAAGAACGCACTTAAAATGTTTTGCACTCCGCGAACACAGCCTTAGAGACTCTTTGAGTTATCCGATTATCCGAGTTACCAACCTAAGAAATTCAATTTTACTCCAATCGAGTATCGATACTCGAACAAATTTCAATTTTTTATCCGCAGCCAGATTTAAGTTTAAGTTTTATCCGCAACTGCGTGTTGTATTTGTAATACATGGAAGCTCAAACTGCAGATGCGGATAGCTGTGCCAAAAAAAAACGCCTAATAGACTCCTTATGTGTTGTTTGCTTACTTACTTAAGGTGGCGCTACAGTCGAAGGCTTAACGGCCGGAGCACTGGTATCCATCCACTCTAAATGACCGAGCCATGTGAGTCTCTGGACCTTGACTCTTCTGGATAGGTCCGTGTCGCTGTACAACCCGTAGAGTTCAGGGTTATCTTCTTCTCCATTCTCCTTCAGTGCACACGGGGCCACAGGTAGAAATTTCCTCTTGAAATAGCCTAAGGCGCATCCATCCGATTTTAACAGTTCCCTGCTCCTGCACCATACAGCAGGATTGGGATAATGGGTGTTATATAGTTTTACCTTACTTGATAAGGAAAGGGCTTTAGCACTCAATTGATTTCATTAAAGTTTCAAACTATATAATCTTATTATTATTATACTTATTTGTAACCATGTAAATTTGTTTAAGCCATGAATGAGATAGAATCTCAAGGCTTATGTTATGAATAAATAAATAAACTAAACTAAACTAAACTTCTTTGCCCAAAGAAATAGCGATTAGCTAGAGTTATTCTTCGTCTGATCTCGGCTCTGATGTTATAGCCTAGGTAGACAAACTGTTTCAATTTGTCTACCTACCATTATATCAACATCATCGGCGCGGCGTATGCAAGAAGTTCAACAGACTTTTGGAAGATAGTGCCTCTGGTGTAGACGGTTGAGTTTCGCACTAACTGCTCCAGAACGATGATAAAGAAACCGCATGATTGTGCATGCGCCAACCTTTATTGTGCAGCGTAAGTTCTCCAGTTTAGAGGATTTACCTTCTTTTTTTTTTTTTTTTTTTTTTTTTTACACTATCAGAATTGGTCGAAGAGAGCTTATAGCAAGCACAGTCTTACGACCAATGGTTTGCCAACATAGTAGACTATGTTATACCACCGGCTCATCACTTAGTGCAGTGTTAGTTGTTAGTAAGCAAACATAACATAACAAACACTCACATGGATGAAACAAAAACAAGACAGTTAACAAAACAAGATTAATACATAACTAATAATTATAAACATTAAGTAAACAGAGAAACATTTAAAAGTGTATAACACTGGTTTTGAGCAAAGACTTCAATTTATTCTTACTTATATTTAAATCAAATAAGTCTGAGTTGCAGTTTGAAAGCCTACTCATACGTGTCAAGGGCTCATAGAAACCATAGTTGGTACGATGTTTTGGTTCATGTACCAAGTGCTTCCTACGAAAATTATAACCGCCACCCCGATGGTTGAAAGATATAGCGCCAAGCAATTCAGGTGCATCTGTTACACCAGTAATAACTTGATGGAAGAATACCATGTCATTGTTATTTCGTCTACTTGACAATGTTTCCATTTGGAGAGTTAGTAAACGGTTTTCATAAGAGGGGACATTCAAAGGATCACTCCATAGAATACCCTTCAGGGCAAAACGAGTAAAATTGCGTTGAACAGATTCTAGCCTCTCAATATGAATATTGTAATGAGGTGACCAAACTTGGGAAGCGTATTCTAAGTGAGGACGAACATAGCAATAATATAAAGCGCGGGTTATATTTGGATCGCGGAACTCCTTTGACCAACGTTTTATAAATCCAAGCATTGAGTTTGCTTTATTCACGATGTTGTTAATGTGCACAGAAAAATCTAATTTAGGGGTAAAGAAAACTCCAAGATCTCTTACGGAAGTTACACGGGTTAGAACGTGCTGTGAGATAGCGTAGTCATATGAAGACGGTGCACGCTTCCTTGAAAAGGTCATTGTTTGACATTTTATTGGATTAAGGTTTAAACTATTTTTCTCACACCACAATGCAAAACTATTAATGTCATCTTGTAGAAGAATGTGGTCATTACTAGAAGAGATGTTTTTGTAAATCTTCATATCATCTGCGAAGATGAGAATTTTGCTATTACGTACACATAACGGGGCATCATTTATAGCTAAATTAAAAAGTAGAGGTCCTAGATGGCTACCCTGCGGAACTCCCGAATTAGCAAAAAATGACTTAGAGATAGAATGCCTGAATTTTACTTGGTAAGACCTATTCTCGAGATAAGAGGATATCCAAGTGATGAAAAATGGGGGGAAGCCATATGCATTTAGTTTGAATTTTATGATGGCGTGGGAGAGTTGGTCGAAGGCTTTCGAAAAATCAGTATAGACGCAATCGATTTCCTGACCACATTCCAAAGTGCTAACACATTGATTTATAAAAGCTAGAAGATTTGTGACAGTAGAACGTTTCTGCATGAAACCATGCTGTTGGTGACAGATGATGTTCCTGCAATGAAATGCCAAACTTTCACAAATAACTTGTTCAAACACCTTAGGAATGCAGGAGAGCTTAGATATTGGTCTATAATTGGTGATGTTGGCCTTATCACCTTTCTTATAGACTGGTATAATATAAGCGTTTTTCCAAATTGATGGAAATTTTCCTAATTTTAAAGACAGCTCAAAAATATAACGGAGGGGAGATGCTAAGATAGACTTACACTTTTTTAAAACAACAGGTGGAATACCATCTGGACCACTCGAAAAATCATCTTTCAGAACAGAAAGAATGTTTATAATGTCATCAGTCTCTACTGAGATGTTGTTAAACAATACTTGTGGACAGCCACGTAAATACTGAAAAAAATCTTTATCCACAATGGCGGGGGAATCAATAAATGATTTGCTGAAATTATTTGCAAATTCTTCACAAATTTCAGAAGTTAAGTTGAGGGCTACATTATTGCTAGTAAAGTTCATTGGATAAACATCACATTTCTTCTTCGAATTAATGTATTTCCAAAAACTTTTCGGGTCAGACGTCAGAGAGCATCCTACAGTAAGTAAATACTCACTATAAAGTTCATAAGACAGTTTCTTAAATTCTTCAAAAAATGAAATATAAACTACTTGGTTTTCTAAGGTCATGGATTTGAGGTATTTTTTCCAGGCCTTATTTCTCTTATTACGAAGTGTTTTTAGCTCTTTAGTATACCAAGGATGACTGAAAGTGTAAGAGTGGGTTGTTTTCTTCTTAGGAACTGCCTCTTCAATGCAACTCATAAGCAAGGAATAGAAATGTGCAATAATTGCGTCAATATCATTGCTGGACGGTAATTCTTGGATACCGGAATTAAGCAAGCTATTTGTAAGCTGCAAGAAATCAGCTTTTCGAAAGTCAAATTGGTATGAGCAATCATGGGGATTACTATTCTCAAGTAAATGACCGCTCAAGTCAAGAAAAATATCTAAGGGAGGGTGGTAATTATCTATTGTTGATAAAGCAGATGTAGATTCTACAACTGCAGTATTTACTGCGTCAGATGAGAATACTAGGTCTAGTATTCGATTCATTTTATTTTTGATACAGCTTACTTGCTGTAAATCGGAAGAAAAAATGTTATCCAACAATTGAAGCTCTAGCTGAGAAGAAACTGTAGTAGCTTCAAAATAGGAATCGTCTTCAGAGGGAACCCAATCAATAAGAGGAAGATTGAAATCACCTAGCAAAAGAATACAGCTGTCAAGATCAGCAATACTGAAAACAAAGTCTAAGATTAAGGAAAGTTCAGTGAACAGAGACATTGGACTTTTAGGAGGAATATATACATTTAATACAAATATTGATTTTTGCCGTAAGGTTATCTTAACACAGATGAGTTCCATATTAACTGTAAATGGGAAAACAACAAGGGAAGATGAGAGACTATTTCTCACAGCGATAAGGACTCCCCCGCCAACTAAGTTCATAGCAGCCTCATGACGGTCTTTCCGAAAAACTGAGAACTCTTTATCAAAGAGCTCTGTGTCCAATATTGTGGCGTTGAGCCAGGTTTCAGAGAGAACAAAAACATCATGTGGAAATGCCTGAGAATTCTTATAAATAGAAGTAGTTTTACTTCGAAGTCCTCTTACGTTTTGATAGTAGAGGGAGAGTCTCTGCAGTTTTTTGAATTAAGGCTTGAAGTTGAGGGACGTGATTTTCTCAAAGGAGCAGTGAATTCCTTAACTAAAGTGTTAGGAGGCCAGGAACAATTACAAATGGGATCAAAAAGAGAACTAGGGGCAATGATTTTAAATGAGGCTACAAAACTATTCGGTTTACTTATTTTAGAACATTTAAGGCTTGAAGGTTTGGTGATAACCTTTGAATCGACCAAATGAGCCAATATGTCTTCAGGCTTTGTTTCGGGTAGTAAACGAGAAATGAATATATATTTTGGTTTTGGGACTGATGCCAGATTTGTTTGGGGTGTATTTAATGGAATCGGTTCTAAAGTAGGTTCGTTGGCAGTGAGGTCAGAAATATTTTGAAGGGTTTCCTGTACAATAAGGGAAGGGCAACTGTCTTGAGAAGTTGCAAGGGCGGGATCAGGTAAATTGTTGCTCTTAAGCGAGGACTTTTTTGGAGCCGGCCCTTTGTTGGCTGGTGAGGTGGCCACATCCCTACCTCTCTTTTTACTTTTTTTGGAAATAACTTGAAGGGGGGTATCTTCAGATGGTAAAATATCATCCATTTCAGAGGATTTGTCAACCATAAGTGTTGGGTTAGGGATGCTTTTAGCGATGGTGGCTAAATTTGAGAAATTAAGGTTCAAGTCTTCGAATCCCTTTGTGATTTTTATGAGCTCATCTTTCAGTGAAGACAGTTTGAAAGAAAAGTGAGCCAAAGAAATTTTAATACATGTTGGACAATACCAAAACGCAATCTTAGATGCATTAATTTTGTCTAAAAATGCGTTGTTTGAATCAACACATTTTGCATGGAATAGATTTCCACACGGACCGTAGCACGCGAAAAGAGGGGATGCACCGGTTCTGTCCAAACAATTTGTATTTGCGCAACTCATGACGTTAACTTTATATTGAGAAAATGAAAAGAACCAAAAAAAAAAAAAAAAAAGAGATGCGCAACTCAGGATTCGAACTTGGGGCTAAAATTTATTGTGCGATACAGACAAACGCTCAGACGCACTGCACCAAGCACCCCACTAAAGTAATGTTGGTATAAATTTAATAAGAGGTGGTGTGGGAGCTTAGCAAAAGTTTAACGATATGACAAAAAGATATTAGGGCCTACTTTTAGGGGTAAATATTAGAAAAAGAAAGAGACAATATTTTTAAGAGACTATCCAAAGAAAAGGAAACAAGAAAAAAAATAAAAAAAAAAAATTTGTGAATAGAGCTATAGAGAGCCAATCTTGACATGCATGAATAGCTTAATAACTAACAAAGAACAGACTTACTCAGAATGGAAGAATTTTAATATTAAAATTAGTTGTTTTGAAAAGCACTGTGGCAAAAAAATGCGCGAGTTAATAAAAAATGTATACACAACTATTTTAATACAGTCAAATACAAAATTTTAAAACAAATAAAAACTCGAAAAGTAATTAACTTTAATCGGAGAGCACGAAAAACACAGCTTCTAATAACAAGACCAGTGTTACCACCTGTTGGGCAAAAAATACACGAGGTTCCATTCATTGGGCATGCATTCTTCCGACCATATGACCATATCTTACAGATGATTTGATGCATACTCTTATATATGTAGAAAATCCTAGCTAGACCATCTGCTACAGCGGCTTGTTGTATTTCAGCCGTGATACGTAATATTGCCGTTTTCACTTCTTCTAGGTCGGGGTCACCGAGTTGTTAGCTATCATCATCTCCGTTGAAAGGCTCCTGCCTGACAGCGGTATTTTGTTTGTCGTCACCGCTTGCCAGTCTACAGAAGTGGCCTTTCCCAATCCGCAGCATTGACTTCGATTCTACTATGATGTTTCCTTGTTTATTTCTGCAGGCATGGGTTCTTGGTCGACGACCTTGAGCCGATAAAACCTCCAAGTTTCATTCCTCTTGTTTGATCCCTCAATATCCTCGATTTGATGCTTCTCATGCACCCTCTTTTGTCTTTGTTGTTAGGGCAAGAAAATTCCTGCCACCTATGTTCCAAGTACTCATATCAATAAACGTTTTCAACGTCCTTATACTCTCTTACTTGTCTGCCAATCTATGCAAGATTTCAGCCTGAAGCAGTCTTCCATTGGGCCCAGGTTCTCAGGCGCGTCCTCAACTTGACAAACCCAAGCTGACTGGTATCCGGAGTAGCGAAGGTTCGGTTCTTTTTGCCTTGGGACTAAATCAAAAATGCTCAGTGGCTTCAGTGGCAATATTTAATTTCGATAATGTGCCGAGTTATCACATTTTTTAGCACTAAGGCGCAACAATCAGTTCCGCTTTGTGGATGTATCGGCATCACTGCTTGTTTACGAATTCTCTGAGCTAGTGTGTTTCGATCCTCGAAATGATCAGTTGGTTCAGGTTTTGAATCAATCAAAATTCACCTCAGTGATGTTCAATTTATTATTAGACACGACAACGACGAGTTAAGGTTTATGGCTCTTCTGCCACACTATCACGAACAAGAGTAGTGTTTTACGCAGAACGAACTGGGTAAGCATTTAACATTTCCTATACAGACCCAGTTTGCTGAAATTTTCTCACAATTCTACCGATTGCGGCTTTTATGTGTCGATTATGATAACCAAAAAAGTCACAAGGTTTACGGAATTCATTTTGATTCTAAAGTCTATTTCCGTAAAAGGCTTCAATAATCTTAACGTGCATGGTAGAAATATACTTACTTTCTTACATACTTAAGGTGGCGCTACAGTCCATAGTGGACTTGGGCCTCAATCAACAGTCTCCGCCAGCCAGTTCGGTCCTTAGCTAGCTGGCTTGAGTTTTGCACTCCAAGTTGATTAAGGTCCTCTTCCAATTGAGTGCGCCACCTGAGTCGCGGTCTTCTTTTCCTACTACGTCCTTCGGGAATAGTGTCGAAGGCTTTCCGGGACGGAGCATTGGTGTGCATCCATCTGAGTCTCTGGACCAAAGATTAAATATGTAACAAGATGGGAAACTGACTTACGTTTCACTCCCTACATCCCGCAATTTTCATAATCCTTCATTTACTTTATTCTTTTCGTCTACATAAATGCATGAGAGTTACAAAAACACAGAGATGAGCTGAGATTTTTCTATTCTCTTTTGTTTGTTTTCGCATTTTCAACATTTCTCTTTTGTTTGTTTTCGCATTTTCAGATGGCTGGACCATATTTACTGTGATAGTATTGGTAAAAACACGCATACTTTCACAGTAACTATGGTCCGAAGCTTGTAGGCAACTGTCACTTTGACAGCCTTGTTTCCCATCTTGTTACTTATTTAATCTTTGCTCCGGACTTGACTCTTCTGGCTAGGTCCATGTCGTTGTACAACCCGTAAAGTTCGCTGTTATTTCTTCTTCGCCGTTCGCCTTCAATGCACACGGGGCCAAAGATGACCCGAAGAATTTTCCTCTCAAAACAGCCTAAGGCACTTACATCCGATTTTGTCAAGGTCCATGCTTCTGTACCATACAGCAGGACTGGGATGATGAGTGTGTTGTACAATTTTACCTTAGTTGCTCGAGAGAGGGCATTTCCACTCAATTGCTTTCTTTGCCCAAAAGAAACAGCGATTAGCAAGAGTTATTCTTCGTCTGATCTCGGCGCTGGTGTTATTGCCCGTGTTCATAGCAGAGCATGGGTAGACAAACACTTCTACTACCTCGAAGTTGTACGCATCTATTGTGACGTTCTGTCCGAGACGTCGTCGGTGTTGGGTGTCCTTCCTCGAAGACAGCATATACTTCGTTTTTCCCTCATTTACCGCTAAACCCATTTTTGCCCTTTCTGTCTCAATTCTCACAAAGGCGCCATTGACATCACGCTGTGTTCTTCCCATTATATCAATATCATCAGCGTACGCGAGAAGTTGAGCAGATTTTTGGAAGATAGTGCCTCTGGTCTTGACGGTGAAGTTCTGCACTATCTTCTCAAGAACGATGTTAAGGAAATCGCACGACAGTGCATCGACTTGTCTGAATCCTTTTTTGACATCGAAAGATTCCGTAAGCTCGTTGCCAACCTCGATGGAGCAGCGTGATTTCTCCATCGTCATTTTGCACAAGGGCCTGGCAGGGATACCAAAACTAGACATAGCTTTTTACAGTTCGTCTCTGTAGATGCTGTCATACGCGGCCTTAAAATCGATGAAAAGGTGGTGGTATCGATTTGGAGTTCATAGGTCTTTTCCAGGATCTGCCGCAACGTGAAAATTTGGTCGATGGTTGACTTTCCTGGCCTGAAGCCACATTGATAAGGACCAATCAGATTGTTGACGAAAGGTTCAGACGTTCACATATTACGGCAGAGAGGATCTTGTAGGCGATGTTTAGTAGACTTATTCCTCTGTAGTTGGCGCAGTTTAGAGGATCTCCCTTTTTCAGGATCGGGCAAACAATGCTGAGGTTCCATTCATCGGGCATGCATTCCTCTGATCATATCTTACAGATGATTTGGTGCATGTTCCTATCTAGCTCGTCGCCTGCTGCTTTGAACAACTCAGCAGCTAGTCCATCTGCTCCAGCTGCTTTGTTGGATTTCAGCCGTGATATTGCGGTTTTCACTTCTTCTAGGTCAGAATTGTTGGCTATCATCGTGTCCGATTAAAGGCTCCTGCCTGACGGCGTTGTTTTGTTCGTCGTCGCCGTTATACAGCCTACAGAAGTGGTCTTTCCAAATCCCCAGTATTGACTGCGATTCTACTATGATGGTATGTAAAAAACATGGTAGAAATTGTCAAACAAATTTGACACAAAGCAATGTCGAGTGTTTTTGAAGAATTCTTTTATCGAACGGTTTTTTTTGGTAATATTATTGTCTCTCATTTTTGTCAATCCATCATTTGCATCATCATATCTTTGCAATTTCAAAACAAAATAAAAAGCGTTATACTTTGTTATTGAATTTATTCTTTTAAGAAAAAAGTAATAATAATCTTATTAGGCTGCCAAAGATTCTCCTTCTATCGCTTTATAGTTGTCTGCTTTAGAATCGTTGCTGTCTAACCTCAAAGCACACCCAAAAACGTTACAAAAGTAACCTTCTCCCACAACAACTGCAAGTTTAATCCTTGAACTTGTTGCAAAGAGCACGAAACTAATGCAAAAGCAATACAAGTATCAATTCAATAATAAACTTTATTTATTTGCTTGAAGGGGAAGGAACAGAATCTCAAAAGGATTTCCAATCATATCATCGATTGATATTCTTGAAGATGATTTTCAAATTGCTTATGGATGCATAAGAAGCTTTGGTTTACATTTATTGGATAACATTTTCAAGATTGAATTGTGCATTGCTGAAGGCGGTAATCGAAATTATTAGTAGCGGTGGGAAAACTGGAAACGTATACACTTTGGAAGGAAAATATGAAAATTCAATCACAAGTTAATTTGAGTTTGTCAAAACTTATCGATTTTTTGGGCCATTGATTAACGAAGCATGAAAAAAAGTCCCTTCGCGTTTTAATTACCACGCCAAAATGTTTTTGACCTTTTCTCGCTTCCTTAATCAAAAACCACACAAACTTGCGGTATGCGGTCGATTTTATATGAGCTCATTTGTTTCTAGCTGGAAATGTGTGTCTATTTATTACGGTCCATGAAAAATTCCAACACGGTTATGTTCTGTGTTTGTCTTTGTATAAACTTAAGCTGCTGTGTCAAATAATGGTAGCTAGCGTTTGGCAAATGTTTTTGTGGTTAATTATCCGACCACTGTAACTCACCGCCCATGGCACAGTTAGAAGCACTGATCCCTTTGTTAAAAGTAGTTAACCAAAGCGTACCAACATTAAACGAATTGTTTATTTGTGTGATTTTTTTTATGGCAGATATGCATGGAACATATTTTTCGTATTCCTACTGTGTAATTATTTTATGTGGCGGCAGAAGTAAGCTTAAAATGGAGACATTAATGTTGGAAAGGTCAGGCTACAAACATCGGTATTTATTTGCTTATGGAGACATTAAAACATAAGTTGAGACTTTCTTGACCTTCAAAAATTGAAAATTGAAATTAAATTGTACCAAAAATGAGCTGACACTGCACTGAAACTGCACCGAATTCAAGACAAGCAACCAAACTGACAACTTGCAAGGAAGTAGCTCAGTTTGCACTGCTCAAACAAGGAATTACGACAGATTGAGTGTTTTTACTTTTTACCTCCTTTTTTTTCTTGTAAAACGTTACCATAGATTTAAGCTTCTAATGGATGAAGTAAACCGTTTTTTAGTAACAACATTGATTATCTCACTTCCTCCCTTAGTTTCTGTTTACAATAAAGAAAATAGTTTGTATACAAAAGATTGAAAAGAACTTTTCAGCATCGAACACAATAAGCTTTTGTGCAAGTATATTCTCACAATTAATTTACATGGTTTAAAGCAGATTTTTTCGATGAAAGTAGCACGGACAAAGTTTTAAATAGACTTAATTAAAAGTTTGCTATTGGATTTTCATTTTTTATTATCTCTTGGCATGCATTTTAGGGCTTACGTACGATTACTTGTATTAGATGTTTTGAGTTGATTTTTATGCTATCGTGGAATATAGATTGGCTGTTTATTAGAGGTTTTGTTAGTTTAAAATTCAATATTAGTAGAAGGAAATGAGGAAGTCCGAAGTAATGTATTAAATCGACTTGAAATCCATTTAAAGCACAATTTGATCTCAACTGTCTTAAACAGGGCAGGGACCATGCCATGACCAGACCATACAACATAAAAATAATACAGTGGAGTGACATCTCTTGAAGAGCTAAGGCCTAAGTGGCTTACTCTCATCAACAATTCTCTGGACCTACAATTTAACGCCGATTCCGAACGGCAAAGTTGAGAAGCACTTTTTCATGACAGATTGATAGTCTTGGAAGTTTTGTCAGTTCTTCGCAAGAGGCAGTACCCGTGAAAGATGAAATAAAAACTATGGGCACGAGTAGGACTCGAACCCACGAAGCGACGGTCTACTTAGCAGCCAATGCACCTAACCACTAAGATAAAGACCACCTATTTACCTACTTGCCAGTCGAATTCTAAATAGATTCTAATAAAAAAAAACTACTATTAATTGTGCACCTGTATTTCACCGATGGCTTAACGAATATTGTCCTTTAAAGCGTCAATTGTCTCTGGCTTGTCGGCTTAACACTTATTTTTTACGGCACCCCACAAATAGTAGTCTAACGGTGTCAAATCACAGCTCTCAGGTGGCCAAACGACATCAGCTCTGCAGCTGATAGTGCGATCTTCAAAACCAGGGCTCAAAACATCGAGTGTACCTTCGGCTGTGTGGCACGTAGCGCTGTCCTGTTGAAACCAAATGTTGCCAATATCCACCTCTTCATTTTTGTGAACAAATATTATTTCAACATGGCCCGATAATGATCGCCATTGACTTTAACGGTCACTCTTTGCTCATTTTCGAAAAAAAAATAGCCCAATTATGCCTCTGGACGAAAATCCGCACCAAACAGTGACTCATTGTGGGTGTATCGGCTTTTCAATGTATGCGTGCGGGTTTCCTGTGCCCCAAATGCGACGATTATGCTTGTTTACATACCCGCCAAGATCAAAATGAGCTTCATTCATGAATAGATGATTTTTTTGGCAAAATTGGCATCTTCGTCAAAGCCGATCGCAGGCCCACTTATCGAAGCGAAAACGCATTGGCTTCAACTCCTGAACCAATTGGACTTTGTATAGCGTCATACCAAGGTCTTAATGTAAAATTCGTCCCAATAATGTCTCCGAAATGTTCAATTATTGAGAACGACGGTGAATTAATGTTGATGGCACTTCACTTCTGCAACAGCAGGAATATTCTCGGGTGTACGCACTGTTTTTGGCTTTTCAAAATTTGGTTTATCGATGAGGATGCCAGTTTCTTTCACTTTTTTCACAAGATTACGAACATATGGAGCTGACGATGCTTCTCTTCTTCCAAAATCCGTTCGCAATTTTCGCACACATTCTTCAACATTACCTTGATTTTCATAGTACTGTCGCAATATTGCCCAGCGTTGTTCAAGCGTTTACCCAACCATATTCGACATTTGTCGAGAATAAAACTAATTTTCTGTCAAATCAGATATGAGCTAAGTGTTACCTTTCACGAAATAAGCACTAGTTGGAAAAAAACGGTAGATGGTGGACCCTTTAGTAGCCACGTTTCGCTTCACCATTGCTCCACAATTCGAACTATGGTTTCGTCCTTTTGCCTTATAAATTTGTTCTCAAGCAGGCAAGCTCTTCGAAATTACTTCCAATTTCTAAAGCTGATAGTTTGAGCCTCAACCGTCATCATCCCACTGAATTAAGCTTGTTTTTCAATGACAAGGAAAGTACATATCACTAGGAACCACTAATGATTTCAATAATGTCGTTTTCTGGATAGCTGGGAAGTTGAGTGGTTTTTTTTAAAGGAGTGTTTTCACACTAGGTTTTCAATATATTCTTCCTTAAATTTTAGGCTCATAAAATCTATAATTGGTCTGATGATTTGGTACTTGTAACATGTCCTTCCTATGAAGATTATAACCGCCACCCCGATGGTTGAAAGATATAGAGCCAAGTAGGGCCGGTGCATCTGTGACACCAGTAATAACTTGGTGGAAGAATAGCACATCGTTGTTGCTTCGTCTATGTGACAATCTCTCCATTTGGGGAGTTAATTAAAGGTTTTCTTAAAAGTGGACATTCAAAGGATCTCTTATCATAGAATACCTTTGAGGGCAAAACGAGTAAAACTTCTAGCCTCTCAATATGAATATCGTAATGAGGTGACCAAACCTGGGAAGCGTATTCTAAGTGCAGACGAACATAAGCAATAACGTATTTCGGATCCACGATCTCCTACGGAAGTTAGAATGTGCTGTTAGGTAGCGTAAATAAATGAAGACGCTTCCTTAAAAAGGTCATTGTTTGCCATTTTATTGGCTTTAGATTAAAACTATTTTTCTCACACCACAATGCAAATTTTTAAATGTCATCTTGCAGAAGAATGCGATCATTACTTGAAAGGATGTTTTTGTAAATCTTCATATCATCTGCGAAGATGAGAATTTTGCTATTACTTACTTACTTATACTTACTTAAGCGGCACTACAGTCCGTTGTGTACTGTGGCCTCAACTAACAGTCTCCGCCAGCCAGCTCGGTCCTTAGCTAGCTGTCTCCAGTTTTGAACTCCAAGTTGATTGAGATCCTCTTCCACTTGTGTGCGCCGCCTGAGTCGCGGTCTTCCTCTCCTTCTACGTCTCTCGGTAATAGTGCGAAGGCTTCCGGGCCGGAGCATTGATAACATCCGCTCTAAATGACCGAACCATCTGAGTCTCTGGACCTTGACCGTTCTGGCTAGGTCCATGTCGTTGTACAACCCGTAAAGTTCGCTGTTATATCTTCTTCTCCATTCCCCATCAATGTACACGGGGCCAACGATGACCTGAAGATATTTCCTCTCGAAACAGCCTAAGGACTTTCATCCGATTTTGTCAGGGTCCATTCTTCCACACCATACAGCAGGACTGGAATGATGAGTGTGTTGTAACTAAGTGGCTTATAATCATTAATAATTCTCTGAATGCGTGTAAAGAATTGAGGGGACCTACAATTTAACGCCGATTCCGAACAGTAAAGTTGAGATTCAATTTTTTCATCACAGATGAAACTCTTGGAAGAGTTGCACAGTTCTTCACAAGAGGCAGCACCCATGAAAGATGAAATAAAAACTTTATGGGTACGAGTAGGATTCAAGCTTTTGGGAATGCAAAAAAGTATATACGCAAAACAACATCTGCGATTAACTCAAAAACTTAATGTGAATGATTCTATTCGTATGGGAAATCAGGTTTAAAGTGTCAATATCCAAGTCAAACACCTAACGTCAGATTAAGTTGCTTCTTTAAATCTCGTTGTATATATAGACTCGAAACTGTTCTCAACTTAAACTCGTTTACTTTTTTTTTATTTTAAAAATTATAACAATTTCAGGTGGAGCAATGCAGAAGGTAGTAAAAACATACCAATTGGCAATTGTCTTCGTTCGCCAGTTGTTCTACTTCGTCAAAAATCTTGTGGAACTCTCGCCGAAATTCGTCAAATATGCCACACAAGTACTGCCACAAAAGTACCCCATCCCGGTAAGGTGCACAAATCTTTGCCAAAACATAATCTTCTCCATCATCACAAGCATGTTAATCACCATCATAATTTTGGTTTATTGTTTGGAGTGGGAGCCAATAAAGTCTTAATTTAAGAATATATTAACATGCCACGCATATTAACTATGCTTTCATCTTAACAGTTTTACCTACTTTATCTTACCGGGTGTGTGTTTACGAGTTTTTATGTGCCTACCATATTGGAGCACACATACATACATATTTTTATGTACAGTCTGATCAACACATCGCATGGTTTAAAAGCTAACAATTGCTCGTTAGGGTTCGTTATCGTTACTAGCTTCTTAACAAAAACAACAGCAACAAACAAAACCCCTTTTTAAGCACATATTCTTGTATATTTTAAATTCCCCATTGGATTGCTCGTTAAGAGAGGAAAAGACTCCTTTTTCTTCTACATCTTCTGATGTTTACTGAAAAAATGTGCCCTTCAACCGTTACATTAGACTTTAATTAATTCGGTGATTTAGAGTTGAACCTTTTTCAAGGACGGAAACGAGTACAAAAAAAAGGAGTAGGAGCAATGTAGGGAGATACTCATGAGATCCATTCGTTCCAGATGTTAAAATAGAAATAAATGAAGACATTTTCGAGGGAATCCTTTGGTCCTTGCATTTGAAAGCTCTTGTATTTTATTAAGGTTAGTCAATAATGACTAAAAGAACTTTGTGCATTTTAACAGAACTAATGACAATTTATCTCAATTTATTCGGTCAAAGTGTTTTCTTTTTATTTACTTTTACTAAGGAAACAACATTAAATTATTCATTACGACAGGTAAACGGAATGAGTTTCGATCGCTTTGACAGTTTTTTTTTTAGATTTCTGGTATTAGCTTTCTACGAGTTAATCCTCGTTGAATTAAGCTAACACAAGTTGTGAACTTGTTCATAGTCAAGGAGTTCAAGTTTAATCTTTTTTTCTGAAATATCTGAAATCATTTTAAACTGTCGAGAATTGGAACTCTCTAGTTATAAAGCAGACAAAAGATCGACTACCTCAAGACTATGAAATTTAACCATTGCCGCCTAATACTTGTGACTTTGCGGCTAATTTTGGAACATTCCCATATATCGCCATTTTGGCTTTACCGATTTTGTTTAAATTTTGCACAGTTATCCTTGATGATATTGCAATATCTTAATAATGTTGCCTTAAGTGATTCAATTTTTCTGTTTATTTTTTGTTACAAGAAGAAGATGAGCACAAGTATGCGTGCGTCCCTTAGGGTTTCACCTAGTGTATCAACGGTGTGTCCTTCGGCTTTCAACGGATTGATAACCGGTTATAAACAAAGTTTCCCTTCGCCTATAACAAACCCAAATCAATTTAATTTCCAAACCAAGGCATGACATATCCAGGATTGTTGCTACCTGCACAGGGCATTGGCTCATAGGCGAACATGCGGCAAAATTGGGTACGCCACATAACTCCTTCTGCAGTAGCTGTGAGGACCAGAATGAAAAGGAAACGGTCCCTGACTTCTCTGCTGCCCGTCTTGCTGGGAAAAGAGCACTCCACTTAGATAAAGAATTCTTCAACAGTATTGAGGAACTCTCAGAATTCAAGATCAAAGACATGATCTCATACTTCAATAACAAAAATTGGCTTTAGCGCCCCAACTTATCTCTCCCAAACTAGATGGCACTATGAGACAATAGGCCGTAGTGTAGGGAGATTAATACTACAATATGTAAAGGCTTGTACGTGCGAAATATATATCCTTCCTAAACCATTATGGTATGGTATCAATGGTATTAAAACGGCGCACTCAGTGCTAATTGTGTCCTACACGGTAGTGGGACAGCCATTTCTACCTACCTACCTTCCCTTGGCTATCAACGAAGTTTCCTCCGGTTATCAAAGATCTTCCTATCGGCTATCAACAGGGATTCCCTTGGGTTATCAACGGCTTTGAACCTGTTTATCAACGGAGTTTCCCGCGGCTTTCAACGGCGATCAACAGGTGTTTCAACGGATAGGTCCGGGACTTATACTCTGACAAACTGATCGGCTTCCGTCTTAGGAGACATGGAATGTTTTCACTCTTCAACCCCATTTTGTCGTCGACGACCCACTGTCTTATCCGTATTTCATACAAAATCTGGGTGTGAGCTATACTCGGACGAGTTGTAAAATTTCATACAAAACTCTTCCTGGTACGATGTGTAAGGAAAAAAATAGAGTGGCGCGACAGCTCTTGAAGAGCCAAGGCCTATGTGGCTTACACTCATCAACAATACTCTGAGTGCATGTGAAGAATTAACAATTTTACGTCGATTCCGAACAGCAAAGTTGAAAAGCACTTTTTCATGACAGATTGTTACTCTTGGAAGATTTGTCAGTTCTTCGCAAGAGGCAGTACTCGTGAAAGATGAAATAAAAACTTAATGGGCACGATTAGGACTCGAAACCACGACGCACGTTCTTCTTAGCGGCCAACGCACCTAACCACTAAGATTTTCTTATCGATAGTGGAATGTGAAGGCCTAGGACTTATCAGGTAGGTAAGTGAACAACGTCTTCAAAATTTCACATAGTACAGCATACAAAATCTAGTAGAGAGGATTAATGAATGGCTGTGTAGTTGGGGCTACGTTGGTAGGTTACATTTATCGAGCATTGAATCTAAGCGTTATTTTCATGGTTTTCTCTAAAAATAATAAACTCACAAAAGAACAGAATTCGTTCAAAGATATAAAATCTTGTTTCACAATCACATAATGTAGATTCACTCCCTTTGGAAAACATTATATGTGAACAGGTGAACTGGTACTTTAGTATTGAAAGTAGCTCTATGACAGCTTTCAAATGATACATTAGTATCAGATCTTGATAAATTGTTGGTGACAATTGTATGGTGTCCCACACTCGTGTGCTTTATTCATGCCGGTCTGCCACCAGGATAATAGCACTTGCCCCTGTTGTCTTAGTACCTACATTAACCAGGAGATCGATATACCATTCTGTAAGAGCAGTTAAAAAATAGATTCAAATTCAATAGATTGATAAAGAGATTCTTTTGTCCTCTAGCAGATAGCACCTAGAACCTTCCCACATCGAAGATGACAGTTGTTTGCAGTTCGGTAGTTCTGTCAAAGAAGTCTCCTAAGAATTTGAATAGGTATCAAAGCTAAGACATGTTTAAGAATCTTATCTAGGAGCATGGAGTACATGTCTTTTGAGTCATAAAATGGATCGAATTCATTCACAGATGTTTTTAAACTAAAATTTCTCGGATGTCCGCTATTTCTTATTTGCTATGCAGTTTAAGGCTTCTTCTTATTCGCCAACTGCACAAGTTTTACTAAGAGACCAAGCATAGTCAGTTCAGGGATTGGTGATATCAAGCCTTCAAACCCCTCCTTCATAGATTGAAAAAATAATACGAATGTATTGTATTTGATACTTAAACTGCGACAGGGAACGTTTAAACCAACTGAATAATGGCATTGATAACCTGAGGTTTTAGACATACACACGGGCACAACCTCCTAAACAAAGGCAAACGAATATTTTTGTTATTGTCTGAAATTATTTGACTAAACGCTCAGGTCCTTAATTAGTGTTCTCTTTATCATCTTCCTAAAAATTAGATAAGAACAAATGAAAACTAAATGTCAATTTTTCAATTTGAAAGTGTTGTTTTGGTAGAAGGAGGAACTGCTTTTTTTTCTTGTTTGTTTGGGTTGAATTTTACTAATCAAGGAGAAGCTTTTCACAGAGTTTGGAACTGGGAATAACATTGCATGAATTAATTATTGAAGATATGTCATTCGAGATACCTTAAATATTAATATGCAAAACGTACTTTGTTGCTCCAATAAAATTAAGTGTTATCTGAAAAGAGTTGCCTGCTGAGCATTGGTTTCTTAGAAGATGAAAAATGCATTTGATGAAAACTTATCTTTATTGTTTTAAGTTTTTGATGAATGTCAGACAATTTACTTGAAAAAAGGTCACTATCCGAAGTGTACGTCTGGTACTGATTTTCGAGCGCCGGAAAATAAATAATTTCTATTTAATAACTTATGTAGTGATTAAAAATGTCTGCTTCGAGATATTTGATGATGATCACTTACTATCATCGAAGCACACTCGAAGGTACTTTCCTGTTACCTACACATTCTACTAGTCTTCAAGCATTCATACTGTTTAAAAGTTAATTTTTTTTCACCAACTCAACTCACTTAAAAGAAATCTCCACTTGAACAATAACTTATAGGTGGACTGTGGACATGGAAACTACTCTAGAGTCAGTGAAAAAGTGAACAGAGTAGAGTTAAATGTTTTTAGATAGAAAATTGAACCAATAGCGATTTGAACAATTTTAGGTTTTTAACTATCGTAACTGGCACTTGAATTGTAATTTCATTGAACCATTTCGTGCAACTCATAAGCATAAAAACAAATAAATTAAAAATTTCATCATCTTGTATAGGTATATCGTTCTCGAAAGCTGCCTAAACTCGATACTTAAGCGTTAGTATCTCATAATGGCCCCTGGTAGCACTAAAACAGCAGGCAAAAGCTCTGGTACAACAGCAGCATTTCTGGCCCCTGGTAGCACTAAAACCGCAGGCAATAGCTCTGGTAAAATAGGATTACTGGCCACTGGAAGCACTAAAACAGCAGGCAATAACTCTGGTGGATCTGCAGGTACTAGTACGGCCCCTGGTGGCACGAGAAATAAACCTAATACTCTTAAAACCCCTTGTCACTGGTGGGGGGAAGTTTCAAGAAAAAAAAATTATTTAAATAAATTACCTCTCCGAGCCGACCTGCTCCGTTCTGCTGCTGAACATCGACTGATTACAAAAAGTAATATCGAGCAGAGGGTGGTTGTTGGTTTATAATAATAATACCAGTAAAACCCCTTACCACTCTTGGGGGGAAGTTCCAAAGAGTTTAAAATCATTCAACCATTTACCCACGTTAACAATCCGAACTGCTCCGCGGTCAGACACCGACTAACTCGAAATATATACGACGGACTGTGTTTTGGTAACTTCATGCAGGTTGCCTTATGCTTTTTCGTGGGATGACTAAATGTGAATTGTATGTGTGCGGATGGTAAAATTATATATGAACGAGTGGGAAATCATGTCGGCTGTTATTGTTGATCGCAAACATGGGCGATGATGCTGGTGGCCACATGTTTGTTTGTAAAAAAAAAATGAAGTAGATGAACATGTAACGCTTCGTTACAGTATTGACCTGTTGGGCTGATTTACCTATTGCTCCCTTTTTAACGAGTTTCAATATAAAACGACCTGTTTTAAGTCACTCAAATCCATCAAATTCGAGAAGATCAATATATCCTACCATTTTCGATTTTGTTGTCAACCCATTTCTTAAATCTGAAAAATTTGGAGACTCGAAAGGATGAGAATCATGGAGAACGAAGCAAATAAACTCTAGATTACTTGGGAAATGTAGTTAGCAGTTTGATCGTCTCTTAAGATAAATAAGTTTAATAGAAAGTTTTAATTGAAACTCGTGCGACTTTGACGAAAAAACTTCTTTCAAAACTGGCACGATGGATTAAGTCCAAAAAGATGTTTAAAAAGCTTGAATAAAAATTTCGTGAGATACAATAGATAATAGATATCAAACACAAATATCTAAGGCTAAGTCACATCGGGAAAAAGAGACAATTCAAAAAACTTTCCAAAAAGCAGATCAAATCAGAACGATTCTATTTCACGGTGTGCCAGTATGTTGGACGTAAGAATAAATTGCAACAAACTTAGCAAAGTCCAACGCTCAGCTTGCCTAAGCGGATCACTTCGTTCGACCCCATCTGCGGCACTGGACACTCTACTCTATCTGACACCTTAAGATATACATAACACTTGCTACTCCTATATTCTTAATTGTTTAAAGCCGGAAGCTATCTAGTAAACATTGTTGTCTATAACTTATACTTATACCTACAACATTGAAAGTGCCCATCACAACCTAGCAGAACATACGACGTCAATATCGCAGCAAGATGTTGTTTTGAACTTTGAACACCGGTCAGCTCTTTCTCCTTTTTTTTATCGACCCTCTGTCACACTTATTTTCAGGATCTTCTGTTTCTTGAGCCAGATCGATAATGGGATTTCGTATAACATGCGTTGCCAAGATAACAGAGGGTTTTCTCTTACTTTCTTACATTTTTATCGTTGTTCGGAAAGATGACCCCAACACTTTACTTATCTACTTTGGGGAATCCTTGGGTCTATCAGCGACGTTGAACTTGGGCACTCGAACTCCTTCTTGAACTGGAGCTCTATGTTGTCTCAGATAGCTTCCCTTGTTGGAACCTTTCTCGTACACCAATATTTATACAAAAACACATAAATGTTCAAAAACACAATATTTATACAGACACTAGGCTTATGAACTTTGAATGAGGACAAAAAAGTGTTTTCAAACAATCGATGTATCGACGAACAACATTCAGCAAAATCTTATCATCCAAAATAACATTCAGCGTTGCTGACCTTTCTTTTTACTAAAATCGGAAAACTTGACTTTTGATAGTTTTATGCTTGTTTTATTGTTTTGTATATAACATTGTTTTATTTATTATTTTAATTTTGTGTTTTTTAATTTCATTTTTATTTTCATTTCTTTTTTTTTATTTAAATTTATCTAGACCATGTGTTGCCAGATTTATTATCAAAAAGTTGTTCTGACAATCCCACTGCCGCATCCAAAAATCGTTACTCCCAACCTCAATTTCTCACAACGAATGACTTTCAATTGCCAAGCACATGCCTGAACCGCAGCAAACGGCATTTAGACTTTACAACATACGAACACAAGCCATTGCCCAAAGATAACCGACAATCGGCGGCGTATGACTTTTACACAGAAACTTCGCCCCTATTCAATAAGATTCCCGGCCAATTGATACCCCATAATCACCCTTCCACATGTCAATTCGAAATGGATTTTCTTGTTCCGCATCCTTTGGATCATCATCAACAGCAAAAGCACCAGCAACAACAGCAACAACAACAGCAACCGCATCTTAGCAAGCCAAATCGAATGAAGAACGATACGAATAAGTTCTTCGTATCACGTTATCCTCAGGAAAATCATTTGGCAATGAATCCAGAACAGCATCAGGAAGACGAAAAGATGCAACCACCACAGCAGCGAGTTCTGCTACGTGGGATCACATCGAAGGCTGGCTCCAACCAGCAGCCCCACACCCCGCATCCAAGTAAAATGTCTAAGAAGCAACAAAAAATCGCTCAAGCCCAATTGGATAAGCTTACACAAATCAATACCCACTTGCATGGTATGTTTATGATCGTTATGATATTTTTCAGTAGACACACACACACACACATACAAACACATCTAATATTCCCCCGTAAATTAATATATATCCCCTGTAGCGTAGTGAGTTGCTCGAATTCCGTCCTCTTCGAAAGTATGCAATAATTTTTGTAAGGAAAATCCTTTGTGCCAAATAAAAAAGGATAATGTTATGCAAGAAGACATTTGAATCCTTCTCATTAAATTTTCATTCGATGTTTTATTTGAATTTTTATTTTTATATCCTTGGCAGCTCTCTTCTCGGCCGTCGAACATGGCCACTTGGATAAGGCTCGAACCATATTGGAGTCAACGGACGTCGATGTAAATAGGTAAGTTGAAGCATGTTTTTCCTTGTTTTATATTATTCGAAATTTAATTTCTGCAAAACAACACAAATTTTAATCACGTACCTTACCTACATTTTGGAATATTGCTAGGGAGTTTCTCAAAAAGGTAAAATAAACCAACAAGGTGTACTATAAACATTCCCTATGTTCACCTGGAGGGGTTTTTGTATCCTTCCACAATGACGTAGTCTTTAATGGCTGCAATAAATCATAAACAGGGTGGAAGCCATTAAGGAGGAAATTATAAAAGATTAAAATAGCTCTTCTTATATTGCCTGAGTCACGCTGTTGGCTGTTGTGGTTTTGAATACCTACAACAGCACTCCTTTAAGCTTTTGTAAATTTTAAACAATGTTGGTTAACTTTTAACGACCGTTACAGTCAATTCTTTGGTTCTTCGTTTTGGCATAAAAGAGAAAATTTTAAAGTCCAAAGTTCCTGCATTGATAACCTTACAAAAAGAAAAGTTATTTTAAATTAATATCATTGCAGATTTCTCTTCAGAACTTGGTTTTGAAACAGTTTTTTTTTTTTGAAAAAGAGATATGTTTTTGAAAATCTAAAAATTGTCCAAAATAATCTATTCTATCCTGATATCCTCAATTTCTGAATTTACGGCCCGATATGACGACGTCGGTCGTCGCCAGCCTATAGACCACACAAATGCAATATGTAGATATAGCGGCTTTGAACCAAGCACCTCAAGCTTAGACTCAAGTGCAATCCGTTTTAAGATGATGATGATGATATGATTTGTGTCATATGAACTTCATGGCTGGTACAGACGTAGTCTTATTTGGGGTCCAATTTTCAATGACTTTTTCCAGCACTTGTGACCGTATATAGGAAACTACGCAGCAAATATTGTTCTTCAGTTCTCATTGTTATTGAGCTATCGGCAAAATTGACCGACTTCACATATCCCCATCATGGCAACGCTGATATATTATCATCTTAAGAAATTTCTTGAGGAACAAAAGTTTCTTAGTGACCGTCAGTACGGTTTTCGTACCAATAGGTTCACTGGTGATTTGATGGTTAATCTTAGCGAGCAATTTTGGATTATTGCTCTTCATATTTTAAAGGCATTTGATAGAGTTAAGCACCAGCCTCTCCTATCGAAAATGCGTGCTTTCGGTTTCGATGAATCCCTCCTACGTTGAAACTAAGAAACTTTCTTTCCAACCGTACTATACAAGTTGTATTAGACGAGCTCAAGTCTGAAACCAACAACATAAATACTGGTGTTCCTCATTTTTATTAGTGTAACTTCTAATCCAATACATTGAAGATAGTAGACTCATATTCGTTGCCAGACTCTCACATACCTCCTCTTCAGAAGTAGAATTTAAATAAGTTGCGACTACATCAGCACGTTGTGGAATTGGGCCTCAACCAACAGACCCCGCCAGCAAGCTCGGTCCCTAGCCAGCTGTCTCCAGTCTTGCACTCTAAGTTGATTGGAGGTAAAGTCATGGACCTGGAAATTTAGAAAGGAAACATGTTTCCGAGTACATATTCCCCATTAAGTGAACGTGCTGACCTACACCTTCTTGCGGTGCCTCTGAGAGGTTCTTGTCAATTTATTGGCATGAACCTGCAGACGTAGGCAGCTTTAGTCTAATGGAATTAACGGATTAAAGCAGGACGTATGATGAAAATTAATGCGATCCTTAAAAAATAATATTATATCTATCTATATATATAAAAGAACAGCCTATTTTTTGTGTTCGTTCGCTAACCGAGCACACTGGTTGACCGATTTTTCTAATTTTTTCTCAAAATGCAAGAGGTTTTAGGGTAGAAGGTTTAGCAAATATAAAATGTTTACTTTTCAAATCACAAATGGTTCAATTATTAACAAATGTTAAAAATTTTATATTTCGCACTACAAAAAGAAACTGATCGATATACGAACACTCAATTTAGTTTGAAAATTTTGTCAAATAATTCTTTTTTTCAATAAAAAAATCAAAAAAAAATGTCAGTGAAAAAAAAAATATTTGACAAATATAATTTTTCTTCGACAAAAAAAAAAGAAACTAGGAAATTATATTTGAACTCGGTGACCCGGCAAACGTTGTTTTGATAGGTATATGAAATTTCTAGAGTATGAAAATATGTATTTATATTTTATTTATTTTTAGTGGGTTGTTAATTATATTGTTATTTGTTATTTATAACGTTTTGAATGTTGATGGAATGTGTCATTAATAAAATTTAATCAACATTAACGAACTGGAGATATTCCACGTATAATAATTGTCTGAATGAAAAACATGGTGTGCTCAAATGTAAGCAACAATTAGACATTATTTAGCTTTGAGTCAATAGTCATTGCAATTGCCATCTGATGGGGAATCGAATGCTTTCAAATTGAAATGTGCCAGTTGCTTACGAAAAAAACGTTTTGCGAATAAAGCATTGCCACAATTGAATTGGTTGCTCGACAACAATACTACTTTAAGGACAATAATAAAATTGCATTCCATTCAGAATATTTGCGCAAACTATTGAGCCGAAGTTAAACGATCAACAAAAGTACCTATGTGTATGACACCATTAGATATGCAAGGTGTGATCAGTCTGAGTGGTAGTATATATTTTTGTGATGCACCCGGTGGAATGGGGAAATCATTTTTGGTATCATTAATTTTAGCAGCAATAAACTCCTCTTCTGGAGTTATGAGCACATTATTAGACTTAAAACTGACATTACAATATTTAAAAAAAATTGGTAATGGCCGAATATTTGTGTGGGATGAGAGCACAATGGCGCACAAAAATTTACTTGAAGCCTTTAACCGCAACTTGAAGAATTTGGAGCTCTGAATCTTTTTGTTTCTGAGGACAAACTTTGTCGATTATACCACGGTGAACTGCGTGGAACGACGAATGGAGTCGTTTAAAAACTTCTATTTCAGGAAACTTAGATTGGCCAATTATTTGACATTAAAGAGAGAGTGGTGCGACAGATCTTGAAGAGCCAAGGCCTAAGTGGCTTACTCTCATCAATAAATTTTCTGGGTGCGTGTGAATAATTTAGGGCACCTACAATTTAACGCCGATTCCATACGGCTTGATACTTTTGGAAGTTTTGTCAATTCTTCGCAAAAGGCAATGTCCGAGAAAGATGAAATAAAAAACTTTGGGCACGAGTAGGTCTCGAACCCACGACGTTTTACTTATCAACCAACGCACCTAACCACTAAGCCACGGAGTCCGTGGCACGGACACTATTGGACATTGGAAATGGAATTATTTCACTTGATTCTGAAGGCCGAATTCCACTTCCAAACAATTTTTATTGTAATGCAAATCCACGGAATGAGTTGATTCAAGATGTCTTTCCAAGCATTGGAGCACTGAGTTGACGTGCAATAATGGCTGGTACAGATTAAAGTCTTTCTAAAATCGATGCAACAATTTATTTTGAACTAGACAAATATATGCATAATTTTTTGCCCACAAGTCGTTTGAGTGGTCTGACACAATTACAAATAAAAACGATGTAGTAAATTTACAACGAGACGGAGTTTTGGAATTTTTTGCATTTATGCATTTATGTACCAGGACTGCCTCCACAGTTCTTAACTCTGATGGTATGAGCATTACTATGTTTCGGGACATCAGTCAACTTAAACTTTACAGTACTACAAGACTAGCCGTGAGAAGTCAATAGCATACGTCTTTAGATTTCTGTTCGACTTGAATTCCCTGAAAAATAAATAAGACGCAAGGTCAATCTTTAAAAATATGTAGTTTTGATTCGGGCAATTTTTCTTGCCCGAGCAAAGTGTTGACTTTAAGATATTTTTTTTTTTGTTCAAATCATGCGTAAGGAACATAAATTTTTCTTATTTTTACCTTATGAACAAAAAAATTAGCAAATAAAATCTCATTGATAAACAAAAACCCATACGTTTTATAATACTTGGGAAAATCTAAAACAGCTTAGAACATCGAATTTAGGTTCTTTTTTTGTTAATATTTTTATTGCAGCACTTTATAATATCCCATTATTTGTTAGTTTTAAGAAAATTTATAACATTGTGCAATCCTGAAAAGAGTTTAAAGCATACTTTACTTATGCCTATACCTATCCTAATTACCTTACCTGTTCTCAGGGAGCTAAATTTGGGGAAGATATGTTTCATGGGTAAATTAACTAAAAAAAATATGTAAAAGAATTGAAAAACGAATAGATTATTCATCAGATTAGCAAATACAGGCATGATTTTTCTAAGAATATTGTTCATTTCTGCCTATCCATCGATTACTGTATTCTTCATCCTGCCAATCTCTAATTTCCGAACCGTTGTGGGCCGAAGCCCTGCGAAGCGGGCAGATGTTTTGCTAGTTTAAGTATATCTTAAATGGCGAAATACGATCGACGAGTATCGAATGTGGATAAACGTTAATGAAATTAGACGCCCTATTGGGTGTGTCCCTTGATTGGCTGGTTCATCCCTTCGATCAATGTGAATATACTTGACAGAGGGTGAGCGGTGTCTCTCATCCGCCAGTTGGATGAAAGCTGCAAAACAAACAAAAGATCACAAAAAACAATAACGAATGGTTATACAAAACTAAAATGTGACACCACCCCTCACCCAGGGACAATTTGGTACCGCGGGTAGTGAGAATTTGCCACCTCACTAGTGGGATGGACCTTCGCGGGGGTTGTGGTTGTCTGAGTTTGGCCTCAGCTCGCTTCGCAAATCATGGTTTACGGCTCTTCTTTCGGTGACTGAAGGTTGAGTGCGGTCCCGTGTGTTGCATTTATAGTAGTCTAGAATCAAACCAAGATGAATAAGGGCTGGCACTTATTCAATTGGTACTGGTGTCAATCTAGATGCAGGGTAACCGCTTCTTTCTTTAGAAATTTGAGGTGTGCTTCTGTATGCTGGTGGATCATCAGGAAGAGGTTTAGTGTCCTCTTAAATAAAACATAGTGGCATTGCTGACTTCGGTTCGAAATTGTCACGCCGACAGTGAAGATAGGTCCACCGTCATACAAGGTCTAATTGCTAGGTGCTGATGTTAAATCTTTCTTTCTCCATGTTGATTGAAGAGCATCACCTGTCGGTCTTTTTCAACTGCTTCGTCCCCTTGAAAAGGTGTCGAAAACTTTCCGGGCAGGAGCATTGACCGAGTCATCTGAGTCAGTGGACCTTGGCGCTTTTGGCTAGGGCCATGTCGTTGTACAACCCGTCAAGTTAGCTGTTGAATCTTTTCTCCATTCCCCATCGATGCACACGGCGCGCCATAGATAACCCGAAGAAGTTTAATCTCGAAACAGCCACCAGTACTATACAGCAGGACTGGAATGATGAAGGTTTTGAATAGTTTCACCTTAGTTGATGGAGAGAGGGCTTTACCACTCACTGGCTTTCTTAGTCCAAAAAAAACAGCAATAGTTGTTGCTCGTCTGATCTCGGCGCTGGCGCTGGCGCTGGTGTTATTGCTATTAACCGCTAAACCCATTTATGCTGTTTCTGTCTCAATTCTCACAAAGGCGTCATTGAACTCACGCTGTGTTCTTCCCATTATATCAATATCATCGGCCTACGCGAGAATTTGGACAGACTTTGCGTCTGGTGTTGACGATGGAGATTTGCACTATCATCTCAAGAGCAATGTTAAAGAAATCGCATGCCAGTGCAACGCCTTGTCTATGTGCTTTTTTGACATCGAAAGATTCCGTAAGCTCAGCGTGAGTTTTCCATCGTCATTTGCTCAAGCGAACGCGCTTGGCAGAGATGCCAAAACTTGACATACACAGAACACAGCTTTAAACAGTTCATCTCTTTAGATGCTGTCATACGCAGCCTAAAAAACGATGGGTGAAGGAGTTCATGGGTTCTTCCAGGATCTACCGCAAAGTGAAAGTTTGGACAATGGTGGACTTTCCTGTACTGAAGCCAAATTGATAAGAACCAATCAGATTGTTGACTCTGATCGGTGGAGCACCTCAGCGCACGGCAACAGATTTTGCATTGACAGTTTTTATATGAAAGTTAAATCTTGTATTAGACTTTCTATTTAGTTTCTTGATTCCCTAAAACTCTGAGTCCCCACAACCTTTAAAAACCAAATTCAGTACGGCAGAGTAACGTCATCCTCTGAATATTGATCATCCCTCTTTTATCCACAAACCCACATTAAAACCTCAAATAACTCCAAACTGCTCCCAATATAATCTGGTTTAAGTCATGAATTACATTATGTACTTATATGCACACACACACATGTGTGTTTTGTTTAGTATACGGCTCAATTAACGCTATTTAACTGAACTTCATCACCTAGACTCTTCCCGGAACAGCTCACAAAAATTGAATTAAATATATTGCATCTGCTTCTGAAATATTTTTTTGTCCTTAATTTATCAAAAAAAAAGATAAAAAGTTGTCATGCGTCATAAAATCAATTAAAAGGTTAATGCATGTCCCCAATTATAGCAAAAAATTAAGTTGTAAAGCTTCCATAATGCCCATTTCAGTGCTTCGCAATCCTTGTTATTGTGTTGACATTTTTGTTTACGATAAAAAATATTTAATTTATTTTGCCTATAAATTCGGAAATAATTCAAGCAAACCAAAAAAAAAGTGAATTAATATTGTATAAGATATAAAAATGTTTTAATGCCTCCCAACTTAGTCGTCGTAAAAAAAAGGTTACAGCTACCTTCTTACTAATTCATGAGAGCACAAGAAGGATAAGCCCCGATGGGCTTCATAAAAAATTGGCACTTAAATGACCTCTTCGAGTATATTAAACCCAAGGAACAAGATTATCCAATTTTGAAATTTGTCTTTCGATAATGTCAATTTGGAGACATAAATCCTTTGGAAAGCTAAGAAAAAAAAATACAACAACAAAGGTGGTGGGTGGTTCAAGTCCTTCAAGTTGTATATTGCTTTTATGCTTACAGGATGTTGTTGAGGTCAAGATGGAAAATAATAAGAAATAATAAAAATGAACATAACGAGAGGAAAGATTGTTTTCGAATTTTTTATGGGTTTCACTTTTTTTTAAGTCATTTATAGGTCTACATTCTGTGCACTTTTTTACATGTTTTAACTGACGTAAAGCCTTTCCTGAAATAACAAAGGTAAACAATGACATCGACATGAATGATTTTAAAGAAGCATAATTGAAAAAAAGCTCCACAAAGATATTTTAACATATTTGTTGTTTCATTTTGAAGGGAGAGACCAAATTACAATGACCCTATAAATTGTTTATCATAAGTCTTTTATGTCAAATGGCTGATTGAGGTTAAAAAAAACCTCACTTAAAAATCAATGAGGGCCCCAAGTTCTCAATTAAACAAGCCAGGGAGGCCTGCAATATCCAATTTCAACGAACATAATTTTTGCATGACCAACAATTATGGCAAAAACTACTGCAATGTCCCAAAGGTATGGGTTGGAAAGTAGGTGACGGTGTACATTGGTCTTAAATTCCTGTACACTCCAATGATTGGGAAAGACAGAGTGTGGAAGAGAGTTCCACATTCGCGTAGTACATAATATCTATATATAATAAGAGGTGCTGTTTCAAGATTTTCTAGATTCGTTCCCGGTAGTTAGAAAAAGCATTTGTCTAAGAAATTCCTCAAAGTTGGATGTCTTTTTCCTTCAAATTGTCGAACGACTGCACGTCCCTTCTTTCAAAGGTACTAAAAACGCTGATTAACTATCAGCCCGCGAAGGATCGATGAATCTTTTCTCCGTTAGATTAGTAATAACCTTTCAGTCTTTCAGACTGTTCTATTCAAGTCGTAATGGACAGATTCAAGTCTGACACCCACAAAATATAAACGCTGATGCTCTCCAGGGCTCCTTCCTGTCTCCAACAATCTTTATAATCTTCATTAATTAATTCCTGTTTTGAAAGTAATAACTCTCTCTCATAATCGGTTTAAGATTCACAATCTAGCGATGCGGAATTGAACCTTCAACGGGATGGTATAAAAAGCTCCTTAAATTCTGACCTTGACAGCAACGTAAAATGGGGATTGAGAAACCTGTTAAACTCTTCGAAAAAGGAATGCTGTCTTAAAGTGATATCTACCACCTTTGCGACTATCCGTTGGGCACTTGTAGCAAAATAAACGCCATCACGAAATTCTCGGTATGTGTATTATCACCCACCTTTTGTGGAAAGATCAAATACACGATGCAGTCAAAATGACGCATGATGTTCAGGTTCCCCAAGACGATGGAAGAAATATTTCTCCTCTCTTACTTGGCTGATATGGGCCCGTTACGTTTTTAAGCCTGGATGGTCAGTATTCAAAAGAGAGTGTTTTAGATAATATTAGTGATGCCATCGTTGATTTATTTACGTCACTTGAACACCAATGTAATGTTTAATATCTCACCCTCTTGTTACCATAATCCAATAAGATAAGCACTACCAAATAGCCAGTTGCATTCATCCTCTATTCAATAGGTCGCGAAATATTCACGAAAAATTTAATTTCACGACCTTTTGACCACCATAACTTTCTTAGCCGCCACGATACCAATTTCGATTTTTCATATCTTCATAAGAGCACCGTAATAAATGTGTACAAAAAAATTCAGCCCACTAGGAATTTTTCCGCAGATAAAAACTAAAAGGACTGAAGTATGAACCCCTTGTCGGTCGTACTCTCAACTATAGAAATTCGTTCTTAATCGTACAATATAAATATGGAACTGTTAACCTCACTCTGTTCCAGGTTATTGCACCACCATTAGATTATCGCACAGTTGTCATCTTACCTCAAAGCTCGAATTCTGCACGTCACATTAGTCCCGATCATTAACTTTCACGATGCTGTTTGAATTTGATGCGAAGATTTTGTGGGCTTGAACATTGTCATCCATTCGCTTGCCGTCGTTGAACTTAATCAAAGCCATAATTCGACCAAGGCACCTTCATTGATTTACTTTTGGGTCCATGCTTCAGAACCAAAATACACTTCAATAATCTAAAGAAGTCATAAGAAAGAATTGATGTTGCTGTCTGTGTTGATAGTGAAGCTAGGGCCAATATGCCAGCTGTGTGGCTCCAAGGTGCAAGTCTCCGATGATGAGCCTCTTTTGTGGGTTGCACCACATATATTGCATTCCTTTCATTGACCAATATACAAGGGTCTTGACAATAAAGACTAGTAGTTTTATAAACTGTGTCTCTTGCGTTGACTTAGGAGTTTCATACAGTAGCGAATCACAACGAGTCATCCTATCCAAAACCTAGTTTGGTGCCAAAGGTCAGATATTTGCCGATTCCCAAATGATGTTTTCTTATCTTCCACCGTCATCCAACACAAACGGTCGAGTTTGGCAGGACTGCCAGAACTAGACATGATTCTATACAATTCGTCCCTGAACAATAAGTTGGTATCAATTTGCCCAGTTTTTGGTCAATAAAATAGATTCTCCTCGTCTACGCCCACACTGAGTCTATTGACAAACCACTAAAGACGTTCATATTCACACACTAATTACTCTAAGGAAGATTCTCGGAAAAGCGTCAAAGTGAATAGTTCTGTACGGACTGTCTGCTCTGGTGGTTAAATTCAAATTTGTATTTTGCTAATTTCACTTATGTTTAAATAAATAGAGTGGCGCGACAGCTCTTGAAGAGCCAAGGCCTAAGTGGCTTACTCTCGTCAACAATTCTCTGGCAATAGAGGGGACCTACAATTTAACGCCTATTTCGGCAAAGTTTAGAAGCACTTTTTGATGAGGCATTGCCCGTGAAAGATGAAATAAAAACTATGGGCACGAGTAGGACTCGAACCCACGACGTTCTGCTCAGCAGCCAACGCACCTAGCCACTAAACTTCAGTCACTACTTTTTTCACTTATGTATATTATATCTATATTATAGAGTTACTTACTTGAGGTGGCGCGCTACAGTCTGTTGTCAACAGTCTCCGCCAGCTAGCTCGGTCCTTAGCTAGTCGTCTCCAGTTTTGCACTCCAAGATGATTAGGGTTCTCTTCCACTTGAGTGCGCCACCTGAGTCGCGGTCTTCCTCTCCTCGTACGTCCTTCGGGAATAGTGTCGAAGGTTTCCGGGCCGGAGCATTGGTGTGACCAAGCCACCTGAGTCTCTGGACCTTGACCCTTCTGGCTAGGTCCATGTCGTTGTACAACCCGTAAAGTTCGCTGTTATATTTTCTTCGCCATTACCCTTCAATGCACACGGGGCCAAAGATGACACGAAGAACTTTCCTCTCGAAACAGCCTAAGGCACTTTCATCCGATTTTATCAAGGTCCATGCTTCTGCACCATACAGCAGGACTGGGATGATGAGGGTGTTGTATAATTTTACCTTAGTTGCTCGTGAGAGGGCTTTTCCACTCAATTGCTTTCTAAGCCCAAGGAAACAGCGATTAGCAAGAGTTATTCTTCGTCTGATCTCGGCGCTGGTGTTATTGCCCGTGTTTATAGCGGAGCCTAGATAGACAAACTCCTCTACTCTCTACTACTTCGAAGTTGTAAGCGTCTATTGTGACGTTCTGTCCGAGCCGTCGGTATTGCAGCATATACTTAGTTTTTCCCTCATTTTCCGCTAAACCCATTTTTGCCGCTTCTGTCTCAATTCTCACAAACGCGCCATTGACATCACACATCACGCTGTGTTCTTCCCATTATATCAATATCATCGGCGTACGCGAGAAGTTGAACAGATTTTTGGAAGATAGTGCCTCTGGTGTTGACGGTGGAGTTCTGCACTATCTTCTCAAGAACGATGTTAAAGAAATCGCATGACAGTGCATCGCCTTGTCTGAACTGAATCCTTTTTTGACGTCGAAAGATTCCGTAAGCTCGTTGCCAACCTTGATGGAGCAGCGTGAGTTCTCCATTGTCATTTTGCACAAGCGAACGAGCTTGGCAGGGATGCCAAGACTAGACATAGCTTTGTACAGTTCGTCTCTGTAGATGCGATGCTGTCATACGCGGCCTTAAAGTCGATGAAAAGGTGGTGAGTATCTATTTGGAGTTCATAGGTCTTTTCCAGGATCTGCTGCAACGTGAAAATTTGGTCGATGGTTGACTTTCCTGGCTTGATGCCACATTGATAAGGACCAATCAGATTGTTGACGAAAGGCTTCAGACGTTCACATATTACGGAAAAGAGGATCTTGTAGGCGATGTTTAGTAGACTTATTCCTCTATGTATAGTTGGCACAGTTTAGAGGATCTCCCTTTTTCCCTCAGATCTAGGATCTGCCTTATTATAGAGTTGTTGGTTCATATTCTATAGTGTCTGTGTGCCAAATCTTCAGATACGGCTGAAATTGTACCACAATGTTTCTTTGATTCCACAGTCTCCTGCTTTTTATGCTCTCCTGCTTTTACTGAAAGTCCGAGCTCATTCGTTCTTTTTTTCTTGATTGAACAGCTCAGATGTTCTTTACAGCAGCATTGCTGCAAAAGCTTCATGCCTCAGCATCAAACCAAGGGTTACGTTGAAAAGTTGACTCTAGAAATTTCATCAACATTTTTTCTTTTTTTTCGCAATCCTTTTTAATTATAATTCAAAATTTTAAACACTTGATTTTTGTTTTTTTTTTTTTCTATTTTAGTATCAACGCAGATGGTCTGTCTCCTTTGGATGTTGCTGTATTAAGCAACAACAGGTCAATGACAAAAATGCTTTTACAACATGGTGCTATTGAAGGATCGCAGTGTAAGTAGCTTTTTTTATAAAAAAAAAATACATACAAATATAGATATAGATTCCTAAATGTAAGTATCAGACAAAATGTTTATTGTCAATAAAAATTTTAACAAGGCTGAACTGTCTAGCTCAGAGGCAGCAAGGCATTCCACTGACCACTTATATTCAACATCCTGTCATTAGATGACCATTCATTTCATATAGAATTGCTACATCAAGTGATTTGTCACTTTAATGACAGACATTCGACTACATATTTTCGCAAGTTTGCAAATCTCGTGTTTATGTCAATATCGGTTCGATAGAGATAGAGGCTGAAAGAAAACAAAACTGACAGATAGAAATAATATTTTCACATTAATGCTTTTGTTTTCCATATATTATTTATGGTATAGTCTTCCGGAATCCGGATTTCCAATTCAGTTTATTGACACTTACAAATCTGATATTGTCATTGATTTCATTCAATAACACGATACACGAGTATGTCCTTATCCATTTTTCTTTAGTATCGATGAAAATGTAATTTGGTTCAGTGGCCACTTTGTAGGAGGATTGTGAATGTTAAAGATACAACAGAGAGAATAGAAGCTCGTATGATTGATCGATTGGAATGTTTTTCTTTGTAATAGAATAAATGGAATTTTGAGGATGATTCGTTGATAGGAGATGTTATTAAACGAATCGTAATATTTTCTGTAGAGCTTTTAATGCAATCAATTTGTCATTGAAAGAAATTATAGTCTTAATATTTTCGTTAGTTTTCGATTCTTGTTTTTGTAATTTGATTTATTGGTTGTCTTAAAAAATATTTACAACAACCGTTGGAAAGTCGTTGAGGAAGCTAGAAATGGATATTCACAGAAAAAAAGCTTTGAGAGGTGGTAATGGTGATGCCATTGTGCTATGATAATATGGACCCATGAACTGTCAAGCCAAATTCAATATTGACCTTTTTATGCACTTTGATTTTAACTGTCCCGATTTTGACAAATTTATTTGATGACGTGTCTTGCCTACTCATTCAGAAACATTGCTTCGAACGATGAATTCAAGCGTTCCTAGGATACAGAGACCGATAATTTTAGAATAAACATCTTGCCGGCAATGATCGTTGTTTTCAAATAAGAGTCTTTGAAAGCCGGAGGATAATTTCATGAAGAAGCTGTTAAATTCTCGAGAAGCAAAGGTTAACATTGTAAGGATGCCGGTTAAGTTCAATGATCAAGCCGGGAGAATATACAAGAATGAAAAGTAATCTGCTACAAAAAGCAGCTAAAAAAAAACTAAATAGAGTGGCGCGACAGCTCTTGAAGAGCCAAGGTCTAAGTGGCTTACTCTCATCAACAATTCTCTAAGTGCGTGTGAAGAATTGAGGGGACCTACAATTTAACACCAATTCCGAAAGGCAAAGTTGAGAAGCACTTTTTTATGACAGATGATACTCTTGGAAGTCTTATCAGTTCTTCGCAAGAGGCAGTGCCCGTGAAAGATGAAATAAAAACTTTATGCACGACTAGGACTCGAACCCACGACGTTCTTTCTAGCAGCCAACGCTCCTTACCACTAAGCTACGGAAGCAACAACACAGGAACAAGGTCTGTCGCAGTCCTCAATCCTATCAAAGCCCTGGAAATCGCGAAAACATATCAAATAGTTTTTAATTTCTACTATGTTTTAGCGCCATTATGCTAGAGTTCTAGATAAATGCAGTCAATATTTCAAAAACATCATGATTCGAGTTCGATTGGTCTAAGGTTCTTGACCGTGTGGCTAGGTTTACTATCCTCAGGGATGAAAACTACCTTTACCTCACGCCACAATAAGCTCGTATAGGTCTTGGTTGAATTTTTGCCTCCATTCTCCATTCATACAGAATGGACCAAAAAGCCCTCGAAATATTTTTTTCTTTCGAAACAGCCCAAAACGTTTTCGTCCAATGTTGCCAAGCGGTCCACGTCTCTATACCATTCGTCAGGATCCGGAAGATTAGGATTTTTACAGTGGCACTTTTGTTATTTGAGAGAGGGTTGCACTTGTCTTGTATGTATGTTTTGTAATCGAGTTAGTTCCAAGGTGTGAAAGGTGCATAAATAAGGAAACTAATTATAACGACAAGTTGAAACTACCACAAGGGGGCCCACAGCAACTGTCGTCGATATCTGCATGCATACTTCTACAACAATTCTTTTCTAAGGGTCTGCTATTGCCTAACCTCCCGTTTGTATGTACTTCTGTGACATATAGTTTTCAGAACGCCTTGTCCATTGAAATACATTCTTACTGACTGATACTATCATCAAAACAATTCTCTTAAGAACAACTTAATTATTCATCTAAACTTCGATGACACAATTTAAGCCCCACACAGCTATTAGATTTAACATTCCGCACATATGAGCACCAAGGATCATTTACTTACTTACTTATCCGGCTCACAATCCATGAAGGATCTCAGCCTGAGATACTGCAGCCTTCCATCTTGAACGGTCCCTCGCATGCACTCTCCAGTCGCCGAAACCAAGCGCTCTGGCATCCGCAGTCACTTGGTCCTTGTACAGTTAGTTCTGTCTTCCTTGTCGTCTCGAACCTGGGAGCTGGGATGAGAAGGCTTTCTTGGCTGGAGCGTTACCGCCCATTCGCTCGATATGGCCGAGCCAATGTAGTCGTCTTTTATTGGCCTTCTGGACTACATCCACATCTTGGTGCAGCTCATACAGTTCTCGGTCGAACCTTCTGCTCCATTCGCCATCGTTGCATACGGGACCGAAAATCCGTTAAGAATTTTTCTGTCGAAAGTGCCCAGTATCAATTCCTCTTTTTTACTTATCGTTCCAGCATTTGCCGCCGTAGAGTGGGACTGGTAAAATCAAAGTTTTGTATAGCAGACACTTTGTCTTTCGAGTGAGGAGTTTTGAACCCAGTTGTTTGGCCAAACCGAAGAAGCAGCGGTTCGCTAGGGTAATTCTTCTTCGGATCTCCACTAAGGTGTCATTTCTGGGATTGGAACAAACATCAACTCCTTAACTACCTCGAAATTGCTGCTACCAACAGTGACGTTTTGTCCTAGGCGGTGGACAGATGTTGCTTTATTTGTTGATAGCATGTACTTTGTTTTGTCCTCATTCACTTTAAGGCCAACGAGTTTCACCTTTTTTTCAATCGCTGTGAAGGCCTCAAGCACAGCTCTCGTTATCGAACGATGATGTCTATGTCGTCCGCATAGCTGGAGCTGGGTTGACTTGTTGAAGATAGTTTTTTCCGTGCTCACACCTGCCTTGCGCACTATCTGCTCCAAGACTATTTTGAAGAAGTCACATGACAACGCATCTCCTTGTCTAAACCCTGCGCATGTTTGGAATAACTCGTATGAGCTGTTACCCATTTGCACACATTGGCGGTGGATGCTATCATACGCAGCTTTAAAGTCGTTGAAAAGATGTTGGGTTTCGACTTGATATTCGTTGGTCTTTCCCAGGATCTGCCTCAGTGTGAATATTTGGTCTATCGTTGTTCTGCCTGGCAAAAGGCCACACCGATACGTTCCGATAATTGTGTTGCAGAAAAGTTTAAGACGCTCACACAGTACGTTGGATAGGATTTTGTATGCAACATTAAGCAGGGATATGCCACGGTAGTTTTTGAATGACATCGGAAATCGGATCGCCTTTCTTGTAGATTGGGCATATGGAGTTTATCGACCAGTCAGTGGGCATGCATTCTTCCTCCCACACTTTGGTGATGACCTAGTACATGCGGTTCATCAAAACACCTCCTCCATATTCAAAGAGTTTCGCAGGTATGCCATCCGACCCGGCGGACTTGTTATTTTTTAGCTTTTGGATGCCTCTTCTACTGGGACTGGTTCTTCATTTTCTTGCTTCTTTTTTGTCATAAGTTCGCTCGACATTTTGCGCATTCAGCAGCTGTTCAAAGTACTGCTTAAAAAACATCTACAATTCCCTATGCTTCGGTGACTAGGTTTCCTTCACTGTTTCGAAGAGGCTGTGTTCCGGTTCTGAAACCAGAGGCTAATTGCTTCGACCTTTTAAAGAAACGCCGGGTGTTGTTCTTTGCCCGAGACTTTTCTAGATCTTTGAGCTGAGAAACTGCGGATGCTCTTTTCTTCCTTCGCAAGGCCTTTTTTTCATTTCTCCTTTTTGATCGGTACTCTTCTCTTGCTGCTCTTGTTTTCCGTTGCAGCATCTGCAAACGTGCATTTTTCGTCTCTCTTTTCAATACACTCATCATCATACCACGGGTTCTTTTTCGGGGGTGGCTGGTATCCTATGGTGGTCTCGGCTGCACAAAGGATCAACTTTATATAAATACCTCACCCTCTGTTCGTAAGACGGCGTTAAAGCGTACAGTAGGACCTAGGAGTCAAATAACCTCTGCTCTCAACACTCAACATTGACATTGACATCACAGTACTTCACATATGAATGACGCGAACTACAGTACGACAGACACATAAGACCTGGGGAACCTCTAAGCAAATCATAGTGCTAAAGCTGATGTGGTCAGTAAAGTTTATGCTCATAAGGCTCCGATGCTGATAACCATCATTTTAGGCAAAATTTAAGTTTGCACAATTGGCCACTTGTGACTTATCACCTTGCGACTTCTTCCATTGGGGCAACGTGAAAGATAAGGTCTACGCCAACAGCCCAGCGGTAATTCAAGACCTAAAGATGGAACTCGTTAGGCTATCGAGGACATAGGGCAACCAGTTTGCGATTTGGTTATGGAAAATTTTATGAAAAGGATATGGTCCTGTATATGGTCGTGATGGCCATTTGGCTGTTGTTGTGTTCCATTTTAACGGCATGCTTTCCTCTTTATAATGAAATAAACATCCGATCATTTATCTCAAAAAATGCCATTTTTCTTTGAATATCAAAATAACACCTCTTATTGGAAAACCCTTTAGAACATTGCATTTCCTCATTTAACATATTGATGCTTTTTCCACTTGTCGCTTCTAATTTTTCTGTACAGAAGAATGAAATTTTTGTCTGATTTTCTTATGAACAAGAACCATACGCAGACTTCCATTTAAAGAAACCAAAGTTAAAATAATTTAACTTTTCTGATTTCATTTTCGAACTCAATTCAGAGACAGAACAAATATGTTCGATAAAACTGCAACTATCGATCTTAATCAAAAGACCACACGAAACTTTTCTCATTATTGACTTAATTAAAATATGACTTTGCGTTTTTACTTTTTCAGATTACTATCCTTTTAGTTGTTCATTCTCTAGCTCCCTTCTTCTAACGTTATATTTGCTGTACGTACGGCAAGAATTAATTTCTCACAGTAAGTTATCGATTCAACAAATCGATTATCATCATCAGCCATGAGCGCAATAATTAAAAGCTATTAATTGTTTTATTGCCAAGGGGTGTGATATCGACAGGCTTACAGGCATTAGCGTGGGAGTAAATTACATTAACTATACAACTACAATTTTGAAGATGATGAGAATGACTGACATAAGTAGTTAAGTTGATGTTGTTGCTGTTGTTGTTCGCCCATCAAAATGATATAAAAGCCAACTCATTTAACTGACCCCAAAGGCCATCAAAATCAGTTGTTAATGTTCTGAAAGGCCAAATCAAGCAGATGGACGAGTGATTTTGGCTGAGTTAAGGGAAAAAAAGCTTCAAGGAGAATTCAATGAAAAAGTATCTCCTTACAAAGAAGTTATCATTTTGTTGAAATGTGTCAATTTCATCTTGGAAAATTGCTATATTTTACTTTTTCTATTCGGATCACATTCACAAGCAATATCTTTTCATACTCGGTCTTTGTTGTTATGATTGTGTGTGACGTTAATTGAAATAAGGAAATGAACACGTTTTGGTCGCCAAAGGGACGACAAAACCAAAACCAAGCAATTAAAAAAAAAAGTGTTTCATTGTGTCCCTCAATCACACACACAGAAAAAAAGTCCTTGACATTTTTTCATCACGAAGAGGAAGTTGATTTTTGCTGGTCATGTTTTTTACAGCGTCGAATACTTGTTCACCCACACACAGACACACACACAATTTCTTACTTAAAATTGAAGTTAATAAGAAGATCCCAAATTATTTCACTCAAGTAAATTGCAAAAGTAAAAGGCATTCATCCTGTCCAGTTTTATTTCTGCCAGAAGGCGACTTCCACTGGTTTTTTTTCGGCATTTGAATCAAACGGAAGGATCAAACTTCCATCCAAATTGTTTGCCTTCCGTTTGCGCTAAGGACTGTAAGAGGTTGCAGCTTAAAGAGATATCTTCGTAAATGGTCTCATTATAATTCTTAATGAAATCGTTGAAAAGGGAAAGAATGTTGAATGTTAATAAATTCGTTCCGAAACTTATTTGAAGGGCCATCATCTTCTTCAAAATTATTTGACTTTTTAGTTGAGAGAGCAATTAAACTTTGAAAAATCAATAAACTTTCTATTATGTGTTACAGACTGTCTCAAATTCGGAATAAGTTATCCCCAAAAATAATTAAAGTTCAAGTCTACGAATGGTCATTCCCCTTACAACACTATTCGCTTTCTAACCCGTGCTATAATCATACGCATACCTTAGAATGAAATGAACTAAACTGAACACACTAAGGAAGAACATTTAAAATAGTCTTGATAGATCGATGCTCTACTCGTGTATCAGTAGTTTTGGTAAAAAGACAATCTATAGTAGAAATGCTTTGCTGGGAGTACTGTGAGGTCTGCAATGTCCCTAGTTCAGGATCTTATCGCTTGGAAAACAATCCAAATATGTCATGTTCAATTGCTACTGAAATAATTAATCAACAACAGGACAATAAACAAATTTATGAGGAAATTGTCAATCGAATTGTCTCGAACCGAGCCCTTATACCAATATACCTAAGTATAAGAATAGGAAGATTCTTGTGTCCGATTAAAAAAGAGGCAGTGTAAAACACACTGCTTCTCGAATCTTCTTCATTTGAGCAACATTGAACCACAATGGACAACCATAAACGATCTCAGACTGTCAACAACCATTTCTTCAGAGCTTAGGCTCCGGCCTCAATCTTGGGTCAAATCTGAACATGTTTGACGAAACATATATTCACCGGATACTGAGGTATTTCACTTATTCACCGCCTTCTAGGCCTTGAAATTACCAATTTTTGTTCGTCTCCCCGAAAACGTTTTAAGAGAATTCTAAATGACTTCTACCTTTAGGACAGTTCTGTTTCAATTCAGCTAAATCAAAGGGTCTTGTTTATACTGTCTTGCTTGACACATCCAAATGCAAAAAGCCTGTTGCCATTAGTGCAGAGGATAGCGAAAAGTGGAGCCATACATTTGTTAGCAACATTCTACACGTACTGGCTAATCCAGGCGGTTAGATTTGCCTGTAATTTACAAGTTTAGATCATCACGGGCATATCGTTTCTGTTGTAATTACCACCCCCTAAACCTAATTTGCAATTTTGTCTGTATCAGTTCTAAGCAATGAATAAGAAGTACCTACAGGAAGCGGTGTTAGCTACATGTACAGTGTACGTGAGTGGAGCAACAAAAATGTCTGATGATGTCCATTTTTGGGGTAAGTGCTGTCAATTTTTGGGGCATGTGCTGTTAAACTTTGACTGTACTGTCAGTTGAGTTCAGGGGTGTATTATTTCTGTTGGTGATGGTAAGGCGCTGCGATTCGTTGAGTTCCCGTGGTGTGTACGGTTGTTTTGAATAGTTCTTCCATCGTGTTTCCAAACGTATTACGTTTTACTCTCCAAAACTGTCAAACTTCAATTTTTTATAACACGCATACTCTTACAGCTAAACTGCTCCCTTAGCTTGTAGGCAAATGTCATTTTGACAGCTTGTTATAACTGATCAGTGATGGATGGAGAAATGTAATTTAATGCAAATTCGAAGCAAGTGCATCGTAACGTAGACAAAGCTTAAGCAGGTTTGTGTTTCAGCCATTATGTTTTTGCTTATGCACCTGTCCACCTGCCACGTTTGGTTTGGATTTCTTGAATCATTGTCCTTTTTTTCACCGAGGATTGAACTTGTTATTAATAGCAAATCTATCCATAGTGAATTAGAATTTACAAAAAACTGTTTGCACAGTTGTTGGAACTAGTTTCATAACTAGAGTCAAGAGTTCTGTTCGCAGACTTCTGATTATTCTACAGCACATTTCATAAGAACATAATTTGCATATTTTGTATAAAAAGGTGTTGATAGCGTTTTTAATTTTGTCGCTTTTTTTCATTCGCAAACGATAAAAAAAAATGAATGCAAAACAACATTCTATTTATCTTTTACATTATATTAAATTATACCAACACTAATGTTCGAGACTAGAGCATTTTGAAGTTTGCTATCCCCAGTTGAATTCTATTTCTACTTTTATTTACAGTGTAGAGTTCGTATTTGTAATACTCATGTAAAATTTTACTTCACCATGCTGACAATTTGTTGGCAAATCTAAGAAGGAAGCATTTTTCAAAAAATAAAACGCATTCTTTCCAGGGTTGTGCGATTTTTTCAACCTTAAGTTGGTACTATTGGCCAGAGATTAGAAAGAAAGTGATCGGAAACTGACTAACTAATTTTTACTTGGATGTCGTTAGCTACTTTCCACATGTTATCAGCACCATAGATGACGGATATCAATAAAACAACAAAATGTTCCATCATGCGAGCATTATAATTTAGACATACAGAATTTGTTCCTTAGTTTCATACACGAACTAATGAAAAAATTATATTTGTGGTATTTGGAGGGTAACCGGTTAGTTAGTTTCCGTTCTCTCTTTCTCTGATCTGTGTTCAAGATTCACAAGAACTTTCAACTTTACCATTATAATGTTCAAACAGAGTCCAAATGAAAATATAAATTCTATCCAGAGTAGGATAATACTTCTCCTTTTATCTAGAGTAAGAAGTTGAAGTTTTGTTATGTAATACGTGTGAAATCTTATTATGCCTTAGATGGGTTTGCCAAAACAACACACCTAATGTTGAAAATCGACAAATAAGACACGTGTTGACGGTTGTTTCAAACTGGGTTAACAGTTTGTCTTAAGTATTTTTGATCTACCACTGTGCTAGTAGCAAAAACGTTTGCCTTCGAATCCATCTGGAGAAGAGGCTTTGAATCTTCTTGAACTTACAAAGCAAAGGATTTGGAATGATGGAATGGGATATCGTTTTCTTCGTTGCAATTTATCAATTCTGCGATTCGAGGGTTGCAGATGCATGATGATGATGTTTTATGGTAGAATGTCCTTTTTGAGGATTTGTCTTTTGTTGAAGAGAAGTAAGATTCGTTTTTTCCGGAGAAGTTGTTAAAGTTGTTGTACCTTAAGTTTTGCAATGATCTTGGCTAGCTTCCTTTGTTTAGAAAAAAACAGTTGTTGATATTTATATGACGATGATTAGCACGAGGAACATACCTTATAAGAGTGTTTCCAAGACGAATTTTTAAATTTTATCGAAGACTACTGACTTTGATAATTTCTGTCAACAATATTTTTCACTTGCTCTAAAACTTCGTACGAAAAGGGTGGCTACCTCAACTGCTGTTGATCAAACAGACAATTGTAAGAAAACTTAAGGCAGTTCTTGTCTCGACCGATGGTTTATTGCAATAGAACTTAAAACTAGACAATTTGTTGCTTAGACGGTAGATAGTATACAAAAAATACGAAACATGTTATACATACAATGTCTCATCGTACGATCGATGATGTGATGATGTGATATTTTAGAGTGCAGACCTAGGATATGATTGATGGGAGTACATTTTGAATGAATGATGAATGTCATGCATGGCGCATGGGTTGTGTTTGGTATTCAGAGTAGTCAGCAAAGGACTGGTCACTATGTGTTCTTCTGGAAGTTTTTTGAAAAAACAAGTGAATAATTTAATGTTTATTTATTGAAACGTTTTTGACGAATGAAAAATTATTTTATAAAAATTTAGAGCAATATTTTCTATGAACATTCAATAATTATTTAAATATCACTAGAAGAGTGTTTTTTAGTGTTGAGTTGATTATAGAATATTAAATTACAACACTATGCTTCCTCGATAGTGACGAAGACTCCAGCGCAGATATGATTACTGATATGATTATTTTGGGAATAAAAACTTTTATCCCGAACAGGGTTAAAAGCATCACATCCAAGGAAAAGTCATGGTTTGACTCAAGCTGTAAGTAGGTTATCAGGGAAAAAGAAGTAAAGTTCCGATGTTGTAGAGCCAACCCAACTGAGGAAAACTGGAACAAGTTGAAACAAGCCAGGAAGGCCTGCCCATATTCGTCGGACCAAATTTTTACATGACCAAGGATTTAGGCAAAAAATACTGCAATGTCCCATAGGCAGTAAGAATTTCTGGTCATTTGTTAAAAATATGAAGAATTCTTCTTTTTCCTCGGTTCATACCCTCGTTGACAATGACACTCCAGTTGTTAGTTCTATAGCGAAAGCTAACCTTTCTGCTAGGCAGTTCACCGCCAACTCTTCGCTGCCAGAGAGTCATGACTCCGCCCGTTCTTGAGCGCGTCAATGATTCCATGGAACAAATCTTCTTTTGCACTCGGGCTGTGGCGAGAGTCCTAAGGGATGTCAACATACATATATCCGCTGGTCCGGATGGTATCCCCGCAATTGTTCTGAAGAGGTGTTCTTCCACGCTGGCAAAATCCTTGCGTAAGCTTTTCCATCTATCCTATTCTTCTGGGCTCGTTCCGAGCAGTTGGAAAAGACCATTTGTCCAGCCAATCCCAAAAAAAGGTGAATCGTCTTCTCCTTCCAATTATCGTCCGATTGCACTTACGTCCCTTCTTTCTAAGGTCATGGAAAAACTATCAGCACAAGAAATATCTCGAAGACCGAAAGCTTCTTAATGACCAGCAGTATGGCTTTCGCAGCAACAGGTCCACTGGTGATCTGATAGTTTATCTCACCGAATAGTGGAACAAATCTTTTACATCGTTTAGGAGAAAGTAAGATTGTTGCACTTGATATTTCAAAGGCATTTGATAAAGTCTGTCATCTTGCCCTTTTATTGAAAATGCTTGCCTTCGGTATCGATGAATCCCTTCTTCGTTGGATTAGAAACTTTCTTTCGAACCGTTCAATACAAGTTGTATTGGACGGATTCAAGTCCGAAACCCACAAAATAAATGCTGGTGTGCCCCAGGGCTCCGTTTTGTCTCCAACCATCTATCCCATTTTCATTAATGATCTCTTGTCTGTTACTTCTTATCCAAGTTTCCCTGACGATAGTACCCTTAGGTTCTCGTATTCGTTTCCAGATTCACATCCCTCCTCTTCGGATATGCAACTAAAACGGCAAAATATGATAAGCTTATTAAACTCTGACTTAAACAACATTGTACAATAGGGAATACAAAATCGCGTAGAGTTTAATGCTTCGAAAACTCAATGCTTTCTTGTATCGTTACAATGTCAATGTCCATAAGTGGCACTTGCATCTGTGAAACCGATGAGATTCTCGGTATGTGTATCACTGACCCCCTCTTGTGGAACTAGCACACTCGTGATGTCGCCAAAAATGCCGCAAGATGTTTGGGTTTCTTAAGACGGTGCAATAAATTTTTCTCCCCGTCTGATCTGGCTATTATCTATAAGACTTATATCCGTCCAAAGCTTGGGTACAATTCCCACCTTTGGGCTGGTGCGCCAGCTAAATACTTAAGCCTCTTGGATGGTATACAAAAAAGAGCAGTAAGGATGATTGCTGACAGAGACATCACTAACTCATTCACTTCATTGAAACACCGTCCTAACGTTTCGTGTCTCTCCTTGTTTTACCCTTACTTCTACGGTAATTGCTCTAGTGAAATAGCCAGTTGTTATCCACCCCTTAAACAATTCAACCGTAATTTCCACGCTTCCAGGAATGCCCATCAGTTTACCCTCGAGCCCAATTTTGGCCGTACTACGCGGATGTGGAACTCTCTTCCACACTCTGTCTTTCCCGATTATTGGAGTGCTCAGGAATTTAAGACCAATGTACACCGGTGCCTCCCCTCCAACCTCTTTCTACTTTCCTTAAGCACTCACTGAGTGTGTTTATTATAAAAAAAAATAACTTTGCTTTGTTTTCGCTGATTGTGACCTCTCCCCTAAGCCAGCTTATTGTTTTGAGCTATCAGGGCCTTCCGAAGATGGAACTGTAGATTTTCCTTTAGGGTGAATTTCACCGTTTACTCCTTCTTCAACTTGATATCATAGTAAGTGCTTGAACATTAGTACAGGTGAATTTCAAGGCTTCAAACTAAGTTGTATCTGAATCTAGCAGAAAAAGTCAGCTTTGAATTTCATTATAATGAATACCACACAGAATATTTCTTATCCTTATTTGTTTATTGTTAATGGATTAAATATTGTGCAACTCAAAAGCCAATTAAAAAATAATTTGCTTCAATGCGCAATTTTTTTTCAATTTGTATAAAATCTCAATTCCACGAGACATTTCAATTCTAAAATAAATATTAATAAGCTAACTAATACCTGTTTCGGTCATTTTCTACATTTCAGTTGCCACAGAATCGCTAGGTAACAAACTAAATGGTCTGCTGCAAGACGCCGAGAGCCGGATACAGGATCTCAGTGGATGTGATAGCTTCCCCCAGCAGTCGACAGCATTTAGCAGCACCCGTTCCTCGATATCCAGTATTATTATTGGTGAGTTGTGTAAGTTACTCATACGCCATCATGCACCCAACCCATAAATCGTTCGATATTGTGGAACAAGCATGAAATTCTTCGTCTACCCTCGGAAGCATGTCCGTCCCAGTGTGGGTCCTGGAAATATGATTTTGTTTTTTTTTTTTTCGTTAAAATAATTTTACCAAATTGCTGCATGATGTCAGATGAAATTGCGTTTTGAAACACAAACTGACAACTCAGGAGAGGGCGAGTTTTATCTCTGGGGAATGTCAATGTTATTTCATCGTTTGTGTGTGTCTGTGTGTGTCCTCCTTATGCATAGTTGCAGTTTTACCTGAAGCGTAAAGTGCCCAAGCAATTTGTACATTTATGTGATTTGATGCAATTTCAGGTAATAGTGGACAATCAGGTGACAGGTTGCACCGGAACTGAAACTGATAAACAAATTGGAATATGGGAACGACGTGTGAAAGGATTACGTCGCATGCTGCTCGGCTGGGATCAGGCCCGTCCCCCAGATTGCCCGATGGCTGTTGGTGTTGATGTCATCGGAGTTAATTCCATAATGGTGCGAATTCTCGAACCCACAGAGGGTGCCATTGGGACCAAATTCAAAGGTAAATTTATTGCTTTCATCTGTTTTTTGTCTGTTTATGAAGTAATTTGGTTAATTTCATACTTAATTCACAGTTCAATGGTCAACAAGAGCAGATTTTAGCAATGTGGTTGGTGAACGTGAGATTCTCGAATGGAATAGCTTTCAAGGAACAATGGGCGCCAATTGTAGAATAAGTGACCTAACTCAGGGACGTAGATATTTCATAAGAGCATGTTGTGGCAATGTCAAGGGATGGGGTCCATCAAAATTGTCTGTGCCAGCCAGTGTTGTTCCATCGAGTAAGTGGCAGTGGCATCTTCTAATATTGACTTAAAATGTCTGATGTTGTATCCTTTATTTGTTTTGCAGGTTGGAGGGACTTGACTAACAGAGATGATCGCTTTATGGGTAGACTGCGTATCCTTGATAGTCTTTTTACAGCTGTGCGACTGGCACGACCTGAAGATGCCTCTGAATTGACCTTGGAATCGTCTGCTGCACATAGAAGAAATCCAAAGAAGAAGACAACCATCAAGCAATTGTTTTCGGTGACGTCAAAGTTCCAAAAGCATCTCAGACGGTTGGTATTTTCTCATTTGTTTTTTGCTCTGTTAAATGAGCTGTCAGTTGAAATGTGTGCTATTAAGTGAATTGTAAATTTTCTAGGGGAATCTATTTGGCGTGCATATTGTACTATGAGGATAAGGTTCTGGTGACGAGTGAAGATTGCATTCCTGTAATTGAGATTGATGAGACGTATCCCAGTTCCTTGCACAGTGACTACCATTGGTTTATGAAGGTGAGTGTTGGGTTTGTGGATTTTGCGATTACTTTGTTTATTCATCGAGATGATTATTGGAATTCTTGTGGGAGTGGATAAGTTTACATTTTAGAAGTAGATTTAACTTAAGAAATTATAAATATTTGTCACAAGATAAATGTTTGGTTAGGACTCGATAAATTGTCTTGTCTTCTTGCATTCAAATGAAGCTTTTCAAAACTTTGTTGAATAAAAAAATGAAGAAACTGCATACCTAAGAATCACAAACATAGTTGATTACTTAACTAAGCTTTGAAAGAGCGTCTCTTTAACAACGAAGGGCAACAACTACGCCTTCACTCTTGCCTGTTGAAGTTGATTCCTCTGTCCACTTGCATATCATCAACACTGAAACACAAACCCGCTTTAGCTTCGTCTTCGTTTGCGTAAGCACCCGCTCCGAGCTTGCTTTGAATGACATTTCTCTTTCTATCATCATTATCCCTCCAAAAATAAATGAGTTTGATTGCTGACTCCAGAGTGGCTTGGCAGCTATTTCCAAGACTTCAAAAACATGGCCGAAGATTCCTATGGTAGGGTGGGTTATGGCCTCACTGCACTAACACCAGCAGTGCCTCTGACGTAGAGGTAGTCCGTCTGTCCATGAAATGAGTTTAAAGACTAAAATTTAGTTTTATATTACTGCGATACTGGGACTGGCTGAGAGAACCGACGCTGTTTTCTCTTCCACGTCGTTCTCTATTGTTATGTCGCTTGCTAGTGTGTGTTTAGTCATAGTGCTGTCGATCATGTCAGTCCGTCCAGTGCTGCCGTTCGTGTCCTATTTTCACATTTATACAGGGTGATTCACGAGCGTTGTGCCAAAAAGCTAGAGCGTGTAGGTTGAGTTGAGACAAGAAAAAAATCGTATGGGTGGAGGGGGGGTCTATTCCCCCCCCCGTTTAGCTGGGAGGGGAAATTTTCTGAAAAATTGACTTATTTTATAAACAAAAATATTAAAAATCAACGGCTTCAGTTACAACACCGTGTTATACCTTTTTGAAAAGCCAGAAATATCTTCTTTCATTTGGTTTTTAAATTAAATTGTTTTAACGAATAGTTTAAAAAATAATAATTTTCAAACTCAAAATTTTCAAAAAAAAAAAACAAAAAAATCATTTTTGAACCAAGTTTTTTCAAAATTTTATGTAATTAAGTACTGATTTTGTTTTCAAAATTCAATGCCATTGTTAATTTTTAGTCGAATACAGAAAACCGGATGCAAAAATGTCTTTTCGTTTTTGAGAAATAAAAAAAGACCAGGACCACTTTTCTCTAAGAAAATCTTTGTTTTTATTATTACCTATCTCGACTTTTAGTTTTATTAATTTATTATGACACATTAACCTTTCTTTTAATATTTGTTCTGTAATTGGAATTTTATGAGGCCTCAATAAAGTAGAAAAGTATTGGATTTTCCCTGGATTAGTCATTTTGTTCAATGATAACCACTGAAAACTGACCTGAAATTTTTCTTATTATGCCTGGGGGCCGCGGCCACCTGTCAATGAAGGGCTCTACCTGCTAGGAGCTTAAGATGATTAAACCGAATAAAAGGCATCGCATATTTAGTAAACAACCATTTCCAATTGAAATATTGACTCATCAACACATAACAATGTCAAACTCATACTCTCGAGAAGAGTTAGCGGACATGCACTTCTGCTACGGTTTATTGTTTTTTCATTCAAGAAAAATTGCGGTTTAATCATCTTAGGCTCCTAGCAGGTAGAACCCTTCACCGACAGGTGCCCATGGCCCCCAGGCATAATAAGACAAATTTCAGGTCAGTTTTCAGTGGTTATCATTGAACAAAATGACTAATCCAGGGAAAATCCAATACTTTTCTACTTTATTGAGGCCTCATAAAATTCCAATTACAGAACAAATATTAAAAGAAAGGTTAATGTGTCATAATAAATTAATAAAACTAAAAGTCGAGGTAATAATAAAAACAAAGATTTTCTTAGAGAAAAATGGTCCTGATCTTTTTTTTATTTCTCAAAAACGGAAAGACATTTTGGCATACAAATTTCTGTTTTCGACTATAAATTAACAATGGCATTGAATTTTGAAAACAAAATCAGTACTTAATTACATAAAATTTTGAAAAAACTTGGTTCAAAAATGATTTTTTTGTTTTTTTTTTGAAAATTTTGAGTTTGAAAATTAATATTTTTTAAACTATTCGTTAAAACAATTTAATTTAAAAACCAAATGAAAGAAGATATTTCTGGCTTTTCAAAAAGTTATAACACGGTGTTGTAACTGAAGCCGTTGATTTTTAATATTTTTTTTTTATAAAATAAGTCAATTTTTCAGAAAATTGCCCCTCCCGGCTAAACGGGGGGGAATAGACCCCCCCCCTCCCATACGATTTTTTTCTTGTCTCAACTCAACCTACACGCTCTAGCTTTTTGGCACAACGCTCGTGAATCACCCTGTATAGTCTCTCGCAAATAGCAATTAAGATTAGAAATAAAATGTCAAGGCTTTTAACATATAAGTTCCATACTAATTCGGTATAAAGCTTCATTAAACGAGAGTTTCCAGCTAGCTCGGTCCTGCAACTTAGCACTGAAAGTTGGCTGTGTTGTTTTCTATCTGGGTCGCGTGCTTACTTTGATGCTGGTGCTCTTTTCTAAATAGATCTGTGCCGATGTACAGTTTTTTTGAATCCTCTCCATTTGAGATGGTGCAACGTTGAACCACACTGGACAGCCATAAACGATCAAATATAAAAAATAAACGTATGAGGGCCATGTAGCAAATTACCTTCACTCTGGGGTCAAGCCGACTGCTGATGTGAAACGGCCATTTTGTCAGAGCGAAAGCTCCTCTGGCTCTGGTCAGAGCAGCACTTATATGTCTGTCGAAATATAAGAACTGATCCAGCCAGATACCGAGGTACTTCACTTCATTTTTTCTCGTAAATTCCTGTCCGTGAGGCCCAACAATGACCATCTTGCGCCAATTCTTGCGCGTATCCCCCGTGGCCCTAGACAACGGAGTCCGGAACAGAATTGTCTCGCATTTCTGGATATTTATTTTCAGTTTCCAGTCATCGCAATATCGCTGAATCTTCTCGAAGTCATGTTGCAAGAGAATCCTAATGACCTCGACCTTTGGAGCAGTTCTGTACGCAGTCAGGTCGTCGGCTACGCAATTGCCTGGATAAGGCTACCTATCAGATCGCTGCTGTAAATGCTGAAGAGGATCGGCGAATTAACCGCTCCCTGTTGCAGACCATTTTTCATTTCAAAGGTGGTGGTAAAAGTAACATTGCCACTTTTTACCACAAACTTTCTAACGTTGAGCATATCATAAAACATATACAACAATGGTTTACTGATACCTAGTCTGGTGAGTTTTAGGCACAAACCTTCTAACCATACGGTGTCGAAGGCCTTCTCTAAATCCACCAGAACAGCACCCGTGCATTGTTTCTTGGACTTGTTCCATTGGATATCAGAAACGAGCTTAGATGCGGCATGAATGGTGCCATGTCCCACCTTGAACCCGAACTGGTTATCCGGAATTATTTTGTTGTCCGCAGCTAACTCACTCAGAGCCTTATTGATTACCTTTTCAAATACCTTGCTGATGCTTGGTAGAAGACTAATCGACTATCCTTTCCCTTTTTCGAGAGAGGATGAACCACAGCTGTCTTCCAACGCTCTGGATAATGCCGATGTACAGTTCTTGGTTTAATATCCGACCCCCTCTCCATTTATGCGGGCGGACGAGCGAATTTGTCCTGGAAACAACATAAAGCGGATGTTGCCAAGATACGTATCTCTCGCCATACATTAGGATGATTAGTCTTTTATTCTACAGTCAGTCAGTCATTCTACACAAAATGACTTGCCTTCTGTTCGACCGTACTAAATTTCAGCTATTTAAAAACATGATCCTGTATGAATTGTCAGTTCTGCTATTTAAACTCCCGTCTCAGCTCGCTAAAATTTCTAATTTTTATTTAATTCTTTTCTCTTCTAGGTGGCATGTACCTGGGAAGATGTGAAATCTCTTCGCACCGACATGGAACGGCATCTGACTTCCACCGTCCACTTCCGCACCAAACTGCTATCGGCCGCTTGTCAAATGCAATCAGCTCTCTGTCTTACGGATCTTGGTCAATTATATCACAAACCCCTGAGAGATTCCCACGGCACGGTCGTCCTCTGTTGCGTGAACGCTGTGAAAACTCAAAAATCCATTTCGGTTCTCAACTCTCGCTGGCTGCCTGTGAATAAGATTCAGAAGAAAATCACAGCCTTACACGAAGACTACAACATAAATGAGATGCTAATATCATCGATTAGTGATCAAATCCTTTACCATCAGACTTCGACAACGAAAATAAGTCCTGGCCTGTACCTGGGCTATCTCAAAATGCAATGTTCGGTCGACCAGATTCAAGTGGTTGTGCCGGTGAAAACACCAAATGTTCTTCCACATGCAAAAGTTCGTGATAATTCCCATATCACAGCAGATGAATGGGAAATTCTTACAAAACAGACCAAACCTGAGACAATGCCGCTGGAATTCAGTCCCAATCCTGAGGTGATGACGGAAGTGCAAAGGATCTTCCTGCATGACATTACAACAGCAGCGAATAACCTCTTCAAGCACATGAATATCCGGCTGGAAGAAGCTCTCAATTATAGGTTGTACGATGTTGAGATCATTGAGCTGTCCAAAGATATCAGTTTTCTCATAATCTGCCCTCCAGTCGAATCGTCATGCGCTGTGCCTGGACAAACGGAGCTTCTACTTCAACGGGACGACCTGCTCTGTTTGACAATACAGGCTTTCGAAATGATTCACTTGAGAACCTACCAAAATGGCATCATACAAAAGTATTCACGACTCTCGTGTATTCTCGAGCTCGATACTGCCTTAGCAAACCATTCTCATCGTGAAGCCTTCTCAACCAGTGAGCTTCAAATTGCGAAGGAGCGTCTGGCGAAGCTACAGGAACTAACCCTGAATCTGAATACGGTTTGGAAGAGCGTCCGCTGGCTGATAGATGTTATTGCGTTTGCCCGTGATCGTAGCTGTAACCCAACAGTGACCATTAGGGAAATTCTGGATTTCAAGAAAATGGTTGAGGAGAATTTCGAAAACTCTCTTTGCGACAATAGCAACTGCCATCTTCTCCAACTTCCCGTTCGTGATACAAAATTCAGCAAGAGCGGCCCTGGTCGAGGATCTTGGCCAGGTCCAGCGGCAACCTCTCATCTCAACTCAGAATGCTATCTGGCAGGCGAACACTCAAAATCCGAACAGAACCTTGGATCTGTTCAACCGCAACAGTTCCTGCATCCGAAAATGTCATCAAAAAATGACGAATCTCTTCGGAAAAACAGTGCAGATTCGACGTGCTCCCAATACACACAGAGCTACTACTCGACCGGAGGTGAGAACAGTGAAATGGTGCTGTACCGAATGCCACCGTCCCGCTCTGAGGACACTCTATCAGCCAATAAACAATTAAAAAACTCTCACTTCAGGAAACGGACAACTATGCCGAACGTCCAGGGTGCTCTTGCATCCAACTCAGCTCCGTACCTGTCAGTGAGCGCCCACAGCAGTAGTTGTCAAACGAATATCACCGATTCGGTGCAGAGTCTTTCCAGTGACTCGGAGACCGCTTCCTATCCAATCGCTCAAAAAGTCAAACTCAAGACTACGGCTGCCCTCAAAGATGGCGGTCTCTTCCTCAAATCAACACTGAATGCTCTACAAACTGAAATCAAGGGAACCGATTCGAAAGCGGTTCATTGTTCCGAACCGTCCTCACCAGTATCGAATAAGTCACACAAACGTCCAATACCTCGTCAAGCTAGTGCTGAAGACTGTTCATTAGGGAATTCTACAACAGTGACATCTGGCGTAATGACTATCAGTGGTAGCAGCGGCGGTGGGGGTGTGGCTAATGCTGCGACAAGTACAACCCCACAAACGGGCATAATACAAGTGTTCACGGCTTATGAGACGGGTTTGGCTAGTGGAACAAGCCTCAAACTAAATGTCACACCAAAGACAACGGCCAGAGAGGTTATCAATCTGGTTGTGAAGCAAATCAATATGGCGTCGGTGTTGAAGGGCAACAATGGACCAATTTACTCAGCTGATAAATTGAACAATTTTTGTTTGGTAGCAGTTATAGGTGCAAGAGAACGGTGCTTGCGGGACGATTTCAAGCCGTTGCAATTGCAAAATCCTTGGAAGAAGGGGCGCTTGTATGTCCGACAGAAGCACGAACTGCTGGCTGCTATCGAGCATTCAAATCGAAAGTCACATCTTATTTAAGGTTTGTTTTTTTGTTACATTTTGTTACATACGGAATATTATAAGTAAGTTAAAAGATGATAACCGTTTCTGAAAGATTTAAACTGTACAAGGCTTTTCAAAAGCTCAAGCTCTTCATATTCATTAGGTTCGTTCGATGTAACCAGCCCCGGGGCATTCCGGTACTTGTGACTACCCTGAATGGAGCTGTCAAAAACTGTTTTTTTTTCTCTTTGTTGTAAAACAACAGATGATACGAACAGCTCCAAAATTCTCGCGCCGAAATAAAACTTGGGCGATTCAGAGCTCTCCCGGCGCGAGTACTGAATAAACACGATGGAAATGCACCGGGTCGAAAAAAAGAGCGTCACCGAGCAGCTCGGTGTGAAATCAGAGCACGCAGACCGACCCAGAGCGCACATCGAACACACCTATTTTCACACAAATGATTGAATTTCTTCCCTTTTACAAAGTTCTTTTTCCAAATTCAATTAAATTGACAGAAGATCTGTCAAACCAAGCAGAAAACCAATCTTGGTAGTACTTATTGTTCCATATGCAAAGAGCTACTTACGTTTTACCTTCCTAATTTTTTATTCCAATTACTCTGCATAAACAAACGACAAAGCAAAAAAAGAGATGCACACGCACGCGCAGTGGTGCGCTCTACAAATAAAAATCGGTGACTACACATAGTTGGTTTGTCAAAAATATCGTTGTTTCATTGTTAGAATTCATTGGAATTAGTTGAAACCATTCCATTACGCGTTTTCGTTAATCTGTCAAACAAGAAAAAAACAAATCCACTGTCTATACCTACATGAAATGGAATTTCATTTAAAAATACGGGAATATACTTACTTACTTAAGGTGGCGCGACAATCCGTTGTGGACTTGGGCCTCAATCAACAGTCTCCGTCAGCCAGCTCGGTCTCTAGCCAGCTGTCTCCAGTTTTGCACTCCAAGTTGATTAAGGTCCTCTTCCACTTGAGTGCGCCACCTGAGTCGCAGTCTTCCTCTCCTCCTACGTCCCTCGGGAATAGTGTCGAAGGCTTTCCGGGCCGAGCATTGGTGTCCATCCGCTCTAAATGGCAAGATCCCTGTGACTTTCGGGAATATATTCCAATTTAATGTTGAAAAAACAAAATCTCGATTTTATAATTTAAACAAAAAACACTTTGACAGATCAACACTTTCAACTCACCACCTGGAGATGAGATGGGAGTGGTTATGATTAATAATTCGGTCTTTCTGAACGACTTGATGAATTAGTTTTCGTCATGAAACGTTACCATTTTTGTTTCAGAACGACAAATAGTTGAAGAGAGATAACTATAGGTGGTTGAATTTTGATATTAACAGAACGCACTTCCGATCAGTGAAGTTTAGTTTTTTTTTTTTAGTAATCCGGAACAGGTACACAGATTCCAAATACCAAATGAACATGAAAACACATTTTTTTGCTTCCTATTCCTATAGTTGAATGTCATATAGGGGAGAGTGGGTGTATTTGGGACACTTTTCGTATACATTAAATTTGCCAAAATCTTATAGATCGTATCTGACAAAATTTATTTCTAAAGATAAAATAACATTTTGGCAACATATTTTCTGTTAAAAAGAAGGCGAATGTCCGACAGAAGAAATACAAGAAATTATTTTAAGAACCAACTCACTTTGTCCCATTCATCCTGCGAGCAGGAGGATTTGGTTTGTCCCATTCCTCCTGCAAGCAATAGGATTGGGACAACTATGGGGTGGAATAGTGATGTCTCAATCATCCTGCATGGCAATAATTCATAATAACACTTTTCGTGTGGCACTAATTAAACAAAAGAACGATTAATTCACTTCAAAAATGGTGTTGCTATTTTATTTTTATACTCTTTTGCACAGTAAGTTCACACATTAAAAAAAAAAAAACCTCAAAGTTTACGCAGACATTTTACTTTTTATGCACAAAATACCTTTTTTTAATCTCCACTCTGTGATTTTTTTCTTAGACACAGGTTAGGTTAGGTTAGGTTATATGGGCTGACAGTTAATGTTGTTATCGTCACACTTAGATCAATGTAGATCCCTTGTGATACCCTGAAGTGTTGTAACTTCTGAGCAAGTGATTTAACCTATGAATTCTACGGTTGGTCGAGCCATTTGGTGACACCCGACAAAGTTCAGTAGACGATTGCCTGGGAGTTCAGTTAGTTCTTCTAGTTCAGTTAAGAAATAGTTGCCTAAGAATTTTAATCTAGTACGGTAGAGTGCTGGCCAGTGGCATAATGTGTTTTCGTGTTCTTCCGCGTCGCCGCAGCCTCTGCATATGTCGTCTGTACTAAGCCCCATCTTCTTTTTGTGGTAGCCAAGTAGGTTATGTCCCGTTACCAAACTTATGAGGGATCTTAGGGACGGTTTTTCGATAAATTGATAATTTGATTATTATGATCTTTTCTTGTCATAATAAGGCCAGAGTTTCCTGGTGTTACCGCAGGTTTCTAGTAGCCTCCATCTATCATTTGCTTTCTGAATAATATTATTAATGTTTCTTTTTGATTCGCATTGAGGGATTCTGATGTTATGGTATATGAGAGAGGGATCAAGTACCGAGCCTTCTCTTGCAAGATCATCCCTTTTCATTTCCTGTCACACCACTATGACAGGGAACCCAGCAGAGTCTTACGTTGTGCTGCATTCCAAGAATCCTTAGCTCTTCTCGACAGTAAGTTCCCAGACACAACTTGTTTTGTTGATAGATGGGGACAGACTGAAAACAGAATCTGTCATACAAGTAAAGAGAAAAAAAATGTTAGCAATTTAGAAAATGCCTGTGTCCCATTCTTCCAATGTCACAAAAATACCCACTCTCCCTACAGATGACATTGTTTTATTTTCTTTATTTGTAAACATGGGGCGAGTGCGTATGTGCAAGTGTGTGCATGTATACGTGATTCTGTTTTTGAATCCGATTTCAAATTCAGAATCGTTTTTCTGTTCTTTTCAGAACAAGAACTGTCATCTTTGGCCAAAGTGATCGAATTCTGAATCGTTTGGAACAGTTGCGCTATTAGATAGAAAACAATATCAAGGCTTTTGAGAAAATACAATACATTCTTATCATTTATGATATCTGGCGAAACATTCAAATCATTCACAGTTTTTAGCTTGTTGAACTTGTGTTCTTGCAGAATACACCAATTCTAGATTTTCGCGTTCAAAAAATAAACAAATTAAAACTAATATTTTCGGAGCTTGGGAGTTTAAAGAGAGTAAAGTAAGATTCGGTACACTTAGTTATGTTTCAATTTTATGTTAAAAAATTCCAAAATAGCTTTACACTCTCACAATTTAATAAAACAAACAAAATATGTAATATACTTTAGACTGACTTTTATAGTTTCTATTAAAAGGTCTTTCTTATTTAATTATTTAATCAGAAATATTAAAAATAAAAATTGAAAAACAAAAATCAAAACAAAGCCTAGTTGGAGTTTTTCAACCTTAAAAAAAAAATAAACGTATAAAATCTTGAAAAGAAACTAAAATGAAAAAAAAAATAAATTGTTTCAAAATATTTTTGTATGTATATAATAGATTTTTGTATTATTTTAAGTGTCAGGTGTAGTATAGATATTAAAAAATAACAATGCAAATCTATTTTAAGAACATTCCTTCATGTATAATTGCACAAAATAACTCAGTTTTCAATGTTTTCATAAATGTAGATAATAAAAAGAAAAACAAAACAGTATGATTTAGCTTAAGGTGTTAATATTCTAAGAAAAATAATAACCTATTCCCCTTGCACTCAAATTCATCTCTGGTTAACAGAAAACTTTTTGATTTTGAAAAAATCCCACACCCTGGAACACATTAGGCAAGTTCCACCTAACATCTCATTGAGATTTCAATGTCACTTTGACTGAAGAAAAATCATTTGGTGGAACACAATTCTCAGTTTTCATTGAGATATAATGGTTACCTTACAAATTGATGTTGCACATATGTCAGCAGTGGCATATTATCCTAAAGGCAAACTAGGCATGTGCCTAGGGGCGCGAGCCAACAAAGGGGCGCACGGGCGCAGTAATGTTGAAAATTGGCAAATAATGCGAGTTCATATGTGGTTGTTGAACTAGCAAACTCATGAACTCGAACCGCACTTGCCACTTTTGTTAAAATAAAAATCGGTCCTAAGCAATTCCACTTACTACATTCTACAGGCAAATATCTTCTCAAACAATATGCTCTAGAATCAACAAATGCTAGATGGTCACAGGCTCACAGGGTACCACCTGCCTAGCAACCAAACAAATATGGCCAAGCAAAGACCTGAAACGGTCAAAAGGTTTGATCTTCCTGAGCAGACAAAGTATAAGCTCCACAGTTGGAGTCATAACAGGACACTGCCCTATAGGTAGACATGCTTTGAGGCTAGGGGTCTACGCAGACGACTTCTGTAGAAGCTGCATGAACGAGGAGGAAGAGGAAACAGTCCAACACCTTTTATGCACTTGCCCGGCACTCTTCAATAGAAGGAATAACTATCTCGGTAATCCCTTCTACGATAATACCAGTGAACTGGCAACGGTCGACAAAAGATGTCTCTCTAACTTCATTAAAAGTACAAAATGGTTTGTTTAAGTTCATTACTCTCCTATGGTATCACAATGGACCCTTGAGGTCTAAGTGAGTCAACAACATCTAGATAGCCACTCCAACCATACCTAGTTCCACCTTACACAACAGAGTCAACTGGGTTTACCTATTTGATTTGTCAACTACGCAATTGACTTAGCTTCCTTCTAATTTTCATCAGCGGACGGCAAAGATTTTGACGGATTAAAACACTCATATTTTTTAGATTGATTTTCGGGGCAATCTGATTTGCGAACCGAGTTGCAACTCGGTTTTCGTAACAACCAACTCGAGTTAACTTGGATTACCAAATTTACCGTTCGGCAGTCGGTAAGATCTTTTGGACAATACTAATTGATCTCATGTAAACTTAGACTCCTTGGCCCCCATTTCAACGCGGTGCAGCGGTTTCGGCAAAACTATACTGCTAGATATATAGGACAATATAGGGGCGCCGATGCGATGCTTGTCTATGGCGCCCTCAACGTTTAATCCGCCACTGTATGTCAGTCACTTCAAAATAGCTGAGTGAGAAATCGAATCCAAAATAATTTCATCTCAGAGATCTCAGTGAGATGTTGTTAGGTGGAACTGGCCTATTTTCTTGGTTTTCTGTCTTTTTTCATCATCCTAATCCGGTGTGTTAATGATGCACTAAAAATGACAATTAAGCCTTTACCCTTGTTTTACACTCAACCATGGTTTTGAAAAAAAAAAAACTACATCACATACTAATACACAAAATTACATTTTTGTAGTAAAATAAAAAAAGAACTACAAGCAACGAAATTTAGCTGGATCATTTTCGAAACCCCCTACACACCGACCGGCGAGAACTGTGATTTGAATCTTGTTGTCGTCTTGTCCATTGTTGCTGTTGTTAATATTATTGTTAGAAAAATAACAATATTGCTGTTAAAATAATTGTAGTTAGATTTGCTTTCCTGCTTATACATAGATTCTACTAAATCGTATCTATTGTTGATAAATTCAAAAAAAATAATAGGTGTTGTTATTTATTTTTAAATAAGAACCCATCATAAAACCTATGAGAAAATATATAAGAACTATAAAAATAGCAACAAAAATAAATTTTCTGTAACAACAGAAAATTAAAAAAGAAAAATTTAACTAAATGTCAATATTTATCAATAAAAGTGTATTCTTGCCAACACTTGAATTCGAGTGCACAAAAAAAGGAAAATTTAAGAAAAAAATATTAAAAATGTGAATCGAACGTTGAGTCTTATGATTATTTTAAATATTAAATTTTGATATTAAATACAAAAAGAACAACACTAAAAAATGTTAAATTAAAAAAAAAAATAATATTAAAAACGAATTTTTATTGTGTTACCTAGTGATATTTAGTTGCATAAATAAAATGTAAAGGTGTAAGTTTTGAATTGACGGAAATTATACTATTTTTAAGTAAATGAAACATAAAGAAATGAAAATGTCTTAGGAGATTTAATCAATTATTAAAATTAAGAAAGAAAAAAAGACATCGCTATATAAGTAATTATGAAATGGTATTCTTACTATTATTATGTATTCATGTATAGACTTGATGTTAATTTTAAAAAATAAGACACCGAACCAAACTAGTTTTATGTAAATTTATATATGTAAATGTATTATGTTTGTATAGTGTTAAGAAGTAAATATTATTACAAATGTAATTATTAACTGTATTACAAAAACAAAAATGATTTAGAACTTCTGTGAGGGAAATAAAACGACTAATAAATGAATAAAAATGCAATACATAAAATATTAAAAATTTGTGTTTTTCTATTGACAAAGAAGGTAACGTCAATCCAATGAAAATAAGGTTGTTAAATTATTAATAAAATTAAATTCAATACAACAATGAAGACCGTCTTGAAAACTTAAAACGAGCAAAACAAATAGCCCCACTTTTATAGTCCTGTGAAGTTAACAAACTGATTGTTGAAAAATTAATAAAAAATGATAGTTCCCGGTGGCAAACCACGAGTTCTAGAGTTCCTCAAACTTTTTTTCAATAGTTCTGGCGAATTAAGGCTAAAATTCGAAGAAATAGTTTCTTGTGCTAACTTCACGCAGCAAGGATTTTTTTTCAGAAAATGAGTTCTAATGATGTATTTCAACTTAAAATCAAGAGTTCTTGAGTTCCTGATGAGGTTTAGAAAGAGTTCTGCAAAATTGGAAAAGATAGGGTTACCTTAGGGTCTCATTGACTTAGAGCAAAATATTGAAAAATCCAAAAAAAAACAAAATCAAGGAGTTCTGATTAGAGTTCCCGCTAAGGCAACAAAAAGTTCTAAACATTTTATTAATAACTCTTTTTTTTTAATTATTATTTTTAGAAAAAAAAATATTAATAACTTTTTGATTTTGGTTTTTTGGATTTTTCAAAAGACAAGCCTGAATCCGTTTTCGGATGTTTTATCGTGCAGGCTGTGTTTTCTGACTGTTCCGCCAAAGATGTTCTCTCTTCCTAGTTTGGCATTGAAATCTCCATTGCTCGTATGTCTTGTCGAGGAGCTCGTAGAACTTATCTTTGGTGACGTCATCCTTCTCTTCTGTGGGGGCGTGAGCGCATATAAGGATTATGTTGTCGAATTTAGCCTTTATGCTGATTGTCGTGAGACGCTCGTTGACAGCTCCGAAGCTTGGGACATGCTGTCTAAGCCTGCCCCCAATGACAAGCCACATCCAAACAGACACTGTTGTTGTTCTCTGTAGCAGTCGCCGTAGTAAATATCTCAGTTTTTCATCCTCCTTTTGCCCGTCCATCCCATCGCATTTCCTGGATGGCGGTTATATCCGCCTTATAACGGTATACGGTCTCCGCTAGATGTTCGGCTGCGCGTGGTCGTGGACCTTACTTACCACGTATCCGAATCTCGTTATCCTTATTTCGTTTGCATGGTTCTTCATCAGTAAATCCGTCCGTATCCGAGGCTCGTTGTTGCTTCGCAACTTATTTTCTTTATGTGATTGGGAAGTCACCTCAAAGCACGACCCCCAACCTGGAGGGCCAGGTCCTTATTTTAACTCCATGGGCAAGGAGCCGGATAAACCGCTCCTTATCGGCCTGAGCTCCAAATATGTTGAAGTAGCCCGTATAAGGTATAATTGGAATTGATTCCATCCTTGAAATTCTTCCACTGCCGCCTGGAAAAAGGAGTAGTACCTCAGTGGGAATACTCTCCCCATCCTCTCTCGTTAGCTGTAGCCAAAGCAAAGGTACTAGGCACCCAGTGGTCACCATCGTGGAAGTGAGAGTAGGACTTGGTAGACAGAGTACTCTTGGGTCCTCATGGGTGCACTGTTATCTACCATTTGACGCACAACAAGCGTTGTCCTGCGAAAAATTCTTAAAGTTACTCGCCACTTGAATAGGATACCCTGTAAAATTTATTTGTAACTGTTAATAACACAACTGGTGGAACTTCTTCATTAATTTCGAGTATTTAATTTATTGTCAAAATAGCTAAGTAAATCGAGATGTGCCGAACCGTAATATCATAATTATTTAAGTTTTTGGTGCAAATATGGAAAGAAACATGAAAGGCCAGACACAGCGTCTACACTAATGCAGAAAGGTGACTTATTTTAAGAAAAGCTTCATTTTCTCACGACTCTTTGCCAAAATCAGGGACAAATAATGGTGTTATGGCCAATCTTACAACTATGTATCTATGTTATTTCTAGAGCTTAACATCTTAAAAGACTTAAAATTAAGACAAAAGCAACGCCTGAATTTTCGTCGCGCCCATATGGAGTGGGATCGTCTTAAACTATAGCTGTCATATTATTTTTTTAAATTTCCTCCAAATGTTCTGCTTTATGTACCTACTCAATTTTATTTCGAACAAAACATAATGATTGATGTCGATCAATGGAAACGTCCAGATACTCCAGAAGCATTTGGAAGAGTCCAGAAGAGTTCTAAGACCATTTCATTGCACTGACTTTGACAGACGGAATGCTTCTGAGAAGAGCAGAACTCTTCCGTTTTCAAATCATAACAATGACACATACATCATAACCCGTTGCATTGGAGGTAGAAGAAGAAACGTCAAAAAAAGTCCAATGCATCATCAACAGATGCTTTCCGTACTTACATTACTCTCCAGAATACGGCTTTGCTTGAAATATGTATGAGTGAAAAGAGGGAAATTGGAAACTAATAGTGTTTTGATTTGGTAACCCGGAATTGGTACACAGAACTGTCCGATTCCGGATACCAAACGAACATGCAATCACATTTTTTTGCTTCTAATGGTTGAATGTCTATGTATTTATAAAACCCCATATACAGATTTGCATATATGACATGACATTGTTTTTATTTTCTTTATTTGTAAACATGTCGGCGAGTACGTATGTTCGAGTCTGTACATGTATGCGTGTTTCTGGTTTTGATTCCCACTTCAAATTCGGAATCGTTTTTCTGTTCTATTCAGAACAAGAACTGTCATCTTGTGCCAAGTGAACGAATTCAGAATCGTTCGGAACAATTCCGGACGACCAAAAAAAAAACGCTATAAGCTGTCAATAAGGCATTGTCTACAAGCTCAAATTGACGAATGGTGAGATTATATGCGTGTACTAATTCACTACGAATCCTGTAAATCGCAGATGAATCTGGTAAATCACGGACGAATCCGGTAAATTGCAGTCGAAGCTGGTAAGTCGCGGTCGGCTCGGTAAATTGCACACGAATCTGGTAAATCGCATACGAATCCGGTAAATTACGGACGAATCCGGTAAATCGGAAAAAGATCTGGTAAATCAATAGAACGAATTCTGACCATGGGGCTAGTATGTATGACAAGACCACTTACACCTGTTTTGGGCGAAGTTTTCCGGTTAGTCTGGTTTTATGCACACCACTTCGTGGGGCACGTCTGCTAACTTCGAGCTCTTGATTTCGACTGAATTTATTGGGCTGGTAGCTGGCTATTTATAGGCAGCCTCCCGGTCAGGCTAACTTGCCGGTGGTTGATTGACGACTGCTTGTTGCTTGCCGGGTTCTGCTTAACAACCGGTTTGCTACTGGTTCGGTGCTGCTGGTAGGTGGTGGCTGGTGGGTCGATGCTCGATGCTGATTCTGACGAGTCACTGATCGACTCGATATTTACTGGACAGTGGTCTATCGGCAACAGCTCATTATCAAATTTTCGGGGTTTATTTATACCACGAACGGGAGGCACATCGTGTGACTGTTTTTTTTTTTTTTTTTGTAGAGAATTTAAATAGGTGTATGGCGGAAAAAACTGCGCCAACTATAGAGGAATAAGTCTACTAAACTTCGCCTACAAGATCCTCTCTGCCGTAATATGTGAACGTCTGAAGCCTTTCGTCAACAATCTGATTGGTCCTTATCAATGTGGCTTCAGGCCAGCAAAGTCAACCATCGACCAAATTTTCACGTTGCGGCAGATCCTGGAAAAGACCTATGAACTCCAAATCGATACCCACCACCTTTTCATCGATTTTAAGGCCGCGTATGACAGCATCTACAGAGACGAACTGTACAAAGCTATGTCTAGTTTTGGCGTCCCTGCCAAGCTCGTTCGCTTGTGCAAAATGACGATGGAGAACTCACGCTGCTCCATAAAGGTTGGCAACGAGCTTACGGAATCTTTCGACGTCAAAAAAGGATTCAGACAAGGCGATGCACTGTCATGCGATTTCTTTAACATCGTTCTTGAGAAGATAGTGCAGAACTCCAACGTCAACACCAGAGGCACTATCTTCCAAAAATCTGTTCAACTTCTTGCGTACGCCGATGATATTGATATAATGGGAAGAACACAGCGTGATGTCAATGGCGCCTTTGTGAGAATTGAGACAGAAGCGGCAAAAATGGGTTTAGCGGTAAATGAGGGAAAAACGAAGTATATGCTGTCTTCGAGGAAGGACACCCAACACCGACGGCTCGGGCAGAACGTCACAATAGACGCGTATAACTTCGAGGTAGTAGAGGAGTTTGTCTACCAGGCTCCGCTATAAACACGGGCAATAACACCAGCGCCGAGATCAGACGAAGAATAACTCTTGCTAATCGCTGTTTCTTTAGGCTTAGAAAGCAATTGAGTGGAAAAGCCCTCTCTCGAGCAACTAAGGTAAAACTGTACAACACACTCATCATCCCAGTCCTGCTGTATGGTGCAGAAGCATGGACCCTGACAAAATGGGATGAAAGTGCCTAAGGCTGTTTCGAGAGGAAAGTTCTTCGGGTCATCTTTGGCCCCGTGTGCATTGAAGGGGAATGGCGAAGAAGATACAACAGCGAACTTTACGGGTTGTACAACGACATGGACCTAGCCAGAAGGGTCAAGGTCCAGAGACTCAGATGGCTCGGTCATATAGAGCGAATGGACACCAATGCTCCGGCCCGGAAAGCCTTCGACACTATTCCCGAGGGACGTAGGAGGAGAGGAAGACCGCGACTCAGGTGGCGCACTCAAGTGGAAGAGGACCTCAATCAACTTGGAGTGCAAAACTGGAGACGACTAGCTAAGGATCGAGCTAGCTGGCGGAGCCTGTTGATTGAGGCCCACTTCGGAGGCGAGACCCTTAAATATGAAAACCCATTTTTTTCTTAATTGATTTTTAGAGAAAAGCCACATAAGAATTTTTGGTATACCTTGGGTATCCGATCAACATATGATTTCTTTGCCTTGACTTGTTTGGCGCGAAATTTCATCAGCTTCCAAATTTAAAGAAAATTGAAAGAAATATAAACAGAAGACTATCGATGTGATATTTAATAATAAAGGGTTTTCCAATAAGAGGTGTTATTTTGATATTCAAAGAAAAATGGCATTTTTTGAGATAAATGATCGGATGATTATTTCTATATAAAGAAGAAGGTATGCCGTTAATAATTGAATACAACATCAGACAAATGGCAGCCACGACCACGCTTACAGGACCATATCCTTTTCATGAAATTTTCCATAACCAAATCGTAAAGTGGCTGCCCTATGTCCTCGATAGCCTCACGAATTCCATCTTTGAGGTCTTGAATCGACGCTGGGCTGTTGGCGTAGACCTTATCTTTCACGTGGCCCCAAAGGAAGAAGTCGCAAGGTGTTAAATCACAAGATCTCGGTGACCAATTGTGATCACCTCTTCGAGAGATAACACGGTCCGGAAACTTTTCCCGTAAGAGATCGATAATTTCATTGCTTGTGTGGCACGTAGCTCGTTCTTGTTGAAAGTAAACGTTATCCAGATCAATATCATCCAATTCCGGTCATAAAAAATCATTAATCATCTCTCGATAACGCAATCCATTGACCGTAACTGTTGCTCCAGCCTTATTGTCGAAAAAGTAAGGCCTAATGACCCCGCCGGACCATAAACCGCACCAAACAGTCACGCATTGAGGATGAGAGGCTTTTCAACAATAACTCTTGGGTTTTCCGAGCCCCAGATGCGACAGTTTTGCTTGTTGACGTAGCCTCCGAGGCAGAAATGGGCCTCATCAGTCAAGATGATTTTTCGATGAAATTTCGGATCATTTGCATGCATTTCAATGATCCAATCAGCAAAGACACGACGTTGTGTGATCATCCGGCTTGAGTTCTTGTGTTAACTGAACTTTATCAGCCTTAAGACCCAAATCTTTATGCAAAATACGGTGTAATGCGTTTGTGGAATGCCTAATTCTAAAGAACGATGAGGAATGGACAAACCTGGGTTTTCTTCAACACTTTGGGCTACAACAGCAATATTCTCAGTTGGTCTTGAGTCGCTCAAGACGGGTTTCATTCTTCACATCACTAACTTGTCCCAACAGCTCGAATTTGTCCACCAATTTCTGTATTGCGGTCCGACAAGGTGCTTCACGACAACCCAAAAATGTTTTAGTTTTACAAACCGTCCCTGCCAAATTTTCACCATTTTTATAGTGAATTTGAATAATTTCAATGCGTTGTTGAAGTGTATCTTTCCATATTTATTAATGGCGTAGTTTCTACTTGTCAAATGTCAAAAGCTACCTTAATAGCGGGCTATTCAAAATAACACCTCTTATTGGAAAACCCTTTAGGTACCTACTTGTTATTATTTAGATGACTCGGAAGGAGTTTGTCGACGGATTCACAGCCATAAATAATTTCCTGTTCTCAAGCGTTTGATTTGTTGTTATTTTTCATAGACGTTTTGACAGAAATCTGGATAGATACAGGTATCTGTCTCGTCCAAAAATGTATCCCAGTCCCAAATACGGGTATCTCAGAAAGCCTATCCGATCGGTGATTGAACGTAGCCAATGTCATTTTGACTGAGGCAAAATCATTTGGTGGAAATTCTCAGTTTTCATTGAGATCTAAAGGTTACCTTACAAATTGTTGTTCCACATTATGTCAGCCGCATCAAACCCCAAAATAATTTCATCTCAGAGATTTCAGAAAAAAAAAATCTCAGTTCTCAGTTGAGATTTTTTGTTCCACCTAAAAAATGAGTTCTCATGAGAACTCAGTGAGATGTTAGGTGCGTTCCTTTACTTTTTCAAGTAACTTCAAGTAAACTGTCAAATTTGCAGGAGTGGGGATGAATTCTCTCACAAAAAGTCAATTTTACGAAAAAGTAAAGGAACGCTTTTGTAGTAAGTTTTAGTAAAATAGCAACATGACAGACACGTCAAACACAAAACAAAAATAAGTCTTTGTAAATCGTGATTAATAAAAATAAATCAAGATGAATAAACAATTATTGCATTTAATTTCGTTGTTGGCTGATTCATCAGAATCAGAAGAAAGAGATACAGACTTGTATGAGTTGAAATTTAATTCAAAAATCTGATAACAGCTGTTTTTGACAGCTAAATTTTAGCTGCTAAAAAGTGCCCGAAGAAATTTCTTGGGCAGATTTTAGCAACTCTCTCATTTGAGGGGAAATGTTTTACTCTCTCATTGTCTCTCTTTTTTACGAAATTGTTGTGTTAGGGAACAGGATTTAGCAGTTTTTAGTAACTTTCGGCAGCTTGAAGTTACTTGAAAAAGTAAAGGAACGGACCTGTTGTTAGGTGGAACTGGCCTAGTATCTACTTAAAATTGCAAAATGTTAACAAACAGCCGTTGAGTTTTCATACTAAATATTCAAACGATTTCAAATTCGAAGATTTAGACCAAGTCTCTTATACAAAAACTGCCATCTACGTAAACATGACGAGGTGGCCGAGTGGTTAAGGCGTTGGACTGCTAATCCAATGTGCTCTGCACGCGTGGGTTCGAATCCCATCCTCGTCGAGTTTTTTTTTATTTTATTCTAAAGCCGTCATCCCAGACATTAATCATCTCAACAGATTAACTCTAGGAAGTAAACTCTACATTTTACATTTCAGCCGTGTGATGTCACACTTTTCCTTGTGACATTTAACTTCAAAGGGTGAATATTAATGAGTGTTGTGTAATTGATAACAATTAGCCCCATCTGAGTTGTTTTCAAACGATTAGAGGCAACTGTCGCCCTCCGTCGTCGTCGGTCGTCTCTTCCGTTTGCTGCATTATAAGCAAGTCATCATAAATTTATAATATCTCACACCCGAGTAGTTCGTTGCCTTAATCAAATCGTCATCGCTCAATAAATCCACCAACACTTCTAGAAACGACTTTAAACAAAACAGAGAACATTTGTTGGTGTACAGAAAAAGAATAGCGATAAAAATGAAAACGCTTTAGAATTGATTGATGGAGCTGCTATTAAGAACACACTTATGTATGTTTGTTTTTTATCTTGCCTTCCCTGCCCTTCCTTGTGCTAGCGTGTGAAAACATACACAAAGAGGAAATTCTGCTTTTTTTTTGTTTATTTAATTAATTAAAAAATAAATTCTACGTTATGTAAAACAAGCTATGGAATAACAATTAGAGTAGAGAAATATTTGTAATAAATTTTCCTGGAACCATAAATAACCAACAAAGAATTTTTGTTTGATTTTTTGCAAAAATAAAATGCAACGTGTGTAAAAATAGATAAGAAGATCTCGCCTCATTATGCAATGCTTCACATCTGGCTGCTGTCGGTTCTACTTTGAGGCGCCTACGATGTAGCCTTTGGCGATGAGGACACCTCGACAGCGAAGATGCACTTGGTATCGCACTACCCAGTCGAGGGACAAACTACCCAATTTGAGATCGCTCCAAGTTTCGTCGTTCAGAATGATTTCTGGGTCGCTGTGGGTCAGCAATTGAATGTCATTTTTTGTACAGAATTCCTGCAGTGGCGGTGGGACGACACAACATGACGATAGATTGATTTGGGCAATTGACGGATGAACTTTGGAGTTTCTGTGCAATTCGGTGAGTGTTTCGTGGTCCAAGTCGGACACTCCGAGTTGACAGATTTTCTTGTTCAGCGCGAACTGTTCGAGGTTCGACCACAATTCATTTAGCTCTTCGGTGGATTTTTCATTCTTGCTGCCCCATTTGAGAATGCCATAGGATGAATCGCCTTGGACCGCAGTCGACGGCTTTGGATGATAGGCCAGGACGACATTGTCCACACAATTGACTTGCAGTATATTCAAGAGTGATGTCATTGCTTTGTTCAGACAATCGGTGGAGTGTTTGTTGAGGAATATTTTAGCGCCAATGCTTATGTCGGGGCGTTCATGTTCGCCGAGTGTGTCCTGTAATTCCTTGATGTTCCGATGCAATTCACCGCTCGCGAGGTTAACCGATACACCAGGATCTTTGAAGGTGAGCTTTAGGCCATCGGTGAGTTCTTCAGTGGACTTGCGACCTGGTTTCTTGTCGATATTGAGGATATTTCCGGTACTGAAGACAATTGAATCATTGTCCAATAATAATTGGGAAAGGTTGTTGGTCATCTTGTGCAATCGACTACTGCAGACTGATTTTCAAAGTGTGTACACACCGTGAGAAGTTGATGAATTTATAAGTTTTTTTTTGGTGTTGTTGTTGCGATGAAAGGGTGTTGATGGGTGGGAGAGCACGCGGAGGAGAGGAGCACGAACTTGGAATATAATAGTAAAACTACAAATCACGAACTAACTTGTTCTATCGCACTTTTAAACAAAAATAACCACTTCAATTCCCCAAACCGCGAGCCCGATTTGGATGATAACGTTTTGACAAATCAATGACAGCTGATGTCTACGTTACGTAAACTTCACGGGGTGAGTTCGATAATGAAACCATTTTGAAGTTGGGCGACATTATATAGATTCGTTTGTTTTTACTCGTTAGTTGAGTTGTGCAACGAAACTTTATCTAACGGTTGGCATTAATTTGAACAATGGCTGTTCAAGAGTTAATCCAGATTAAAAAAAAAAAAAAAAAACAATAATGATTTTATGAATTCAGCTGTCAGTGATTTTTTCAAACAATGGTTCTTCGTCCTCAACAGCGAAATGAAGTTTGGAGGTTTTATCGGAAGGTAAAACAGCTGCCTCAAGGTCATCGAGCAAGAACCGATGCCTGCAGAGATAAACAAGGGAACATCATAGTAGAATCGCAGTCAATGCTGGGGATTTGGAAAGACCACTTCTGTAGACTGAAGACGACGAACAAAACCCTCCATGCCGTCAGACAGGAGCCCTTCATCGGACACGATGATAGCCAACAACTCCGTGAACCCAACCTAGAAGAAGTGAAAACCGCAATATCACGACTGAAATCCAACAAAGCCGCTGGAGGAGATGGTCTGGCTACCGAGCTGTTCAAAGCAACAGGCGACGAGCTAGATAGGAGCATGCACCAAATCATCTGTAAGATATGGTCAGATGAATGTGTTACCAATTTCTTAAGGAACACATCTGAAAATTAATTTGAATGTCTTTCAAATAAAAGCAACCGAGTAAAAATACAAGACACGACGATCACGATCAACCAAAACAGACAATTTTTTTTACATGAAAATGACGTTGGCTTGCCAGATGATGACAGTCAGAATTCCCATCCATAGAGTGAGTCGCATTTCGTTGAAAACGTAGGACGTCGGTAGGGTAGTATGCGATGTTCCAAAAAGGAAGTGTTCACCGAGTAGGGATGTTGGACTTCGGGAAATTTTAAGAGAGACGACGAGAGAAAATTGAGCGATCGATTTTCGGTCAGCGAGCGACGACTTTCGATTCGGTTTATACCGAAATGTCTTCGGCAATCGATTTCAAAGGTCTTGCTGTTTTTCGTGCTGAATTTTCTCTCCGATGGTTTTCATTAGGCATTGTTGATTTCAGACAAGGTTTGAAAGAAAAATGTCTTTCATTCCAAAAAGTTGAACACAGAAGACCAGTCCGTTGGGAATAGTTTCGGTCATTGGATATTTGAATTGCATATATAGAAATATATAGATATTAAAATCTGTAGTGCTTAGTGAAAATTTGGGAATTATCCACTAAAATTAATTCAAATAAGAAAAAAGGAACCTCTAAGGGAAAAACGAAAAAGGAATTAAAATCCAGAAATCAGGTACCCATTTTGAATTTAATTTTGTGATTTTCAATTTTTCATGTTGTGAGCATATTGGAAATCACATATATATATATATGTATAGTACATGTGACTAAAGTCAATTTAACTCCTTCAGGATTCTTTTCCGAAAAATATTCGAACTTTGCGCAGCCTTAGCTATAGGCGCGCAGGAATTTTAATCCCTTGTAAGGAAATATTTCATTTGGAACTGAAGACAGCGCTGTATATGCAATAAAAAAGTTGCAAGAAAAACTCCAGCATCAAGCGCCATTAGCCGTGATCGTCTAGGCGTCGGCAAAGGTCACTTTGACCAGCGGAGCCCCCGGTTCAAATCCAGCAAAAAACTTTTGTATTTTTTTTTATCGAAATTTGTTTTTATTATTTTTTTTTACTTTTTTTACCTGATATTTGAAATTAATGATAATAAGAATAACGTAACTTTGAATTCAACAAATTTCAAGGATTTTTATAATTACGGGAAACGTAATCTCTAAAAGTATTCGCGACGGTTAAAACGTATAAAAAAAAGGGATTCAGTTTTTATATACCTATACCCACTAGAATTGAATAAAATTTAAACTAGAAATCAGCTCCAAACAGCCAACAACATCAGCTGCAGTGGCCACTTCACCAGATAAAGGGGTAAGTTTGTTTGAGCATATTCTTAATTTTGTATTTGGAATTTCTATCAATAATTTTAGTATGTTATAAAGGTGAATTTTTCTTTTGACGTTCAACATAATCTTCGCGGATTATTAAAATATATTGAACTAGATAAAAAAAAAGAGTAGAGTAATATAAGGAAAAGACAAAAGAGGAAACGGAATTCCCAAACTTAGTAATAAAGTCGATGACGTAAGCATCGAATGAATTGAAATTTGTATTAAATATTTCATGATTGCCATCTGAGCTTAAAATATATTTGAATTAAGAAGAAGTAAATAACATACATTTGCCTTTAGAATTCACAGTAGATTAATATTTTTACATTAAATTATAATTTTTATTAATCTTGAAATAAAACCAGAAATATTAAAAATGAAAAAAATCTCTTTTTGAATGGAAATTTTAAAAATTGGCTTAGTAAAATGAGCATGGTATAAATTTTATAATGAGAGGGTGAGAAGGACAGCAAGAGGAGGATGATGGTGACATAAGGCGATGAAGAGGCCGAATAAAGGGGTTGTCCTGGCGAGGGAGACAACCAAGGTTGGGTGGGTAGAGGCGACACTCTCGCGCGTCAATACCATCTTAGACGCATTAATGGCTGGATTTTTTGTGATCGTCTAGGTTCAAGAACCCGCGGCTCGAGCTAGCCCATCGGGGATATATCCGGCCAAACAGAACCGAAGGCAAAAAAAAGACGGTTACAAAATGGCACCCGCAACGTGGAGCCCTCTATCTTTTTAGATAGAGTGGCTAGTTTTGTTAAATTTTGAGCCAATTCAATTTTTTTTTAATTTTCTATTTTTTTTAATTTTAGTTTTTTACTTTTCATTTCATTCTTTTTTCCCGTTTCATTTAAAATTAAACCTAAACTGGGGAAGCGTTGCTTTTTGTGAGTCCCGATGAGTCCAAAAAATCTTGCACAAAGTAAAGCATAATGCTGAAAGAGACCCGTCGATATCTAAGGCGTCTTCGGAGGTCCTTTCAGCAAGTCACCTAAAATTCTCCGAGGGTTACAGAGTCTTCCTTGAAGAAAGATTCTTCATGAATAGTCCTGAAACCTGAGGAGAATAACATTTTTTTTCAAGTCCTTCTTTTAAACAGTCATTAGTTTATTTCATTTTTTTTTCTCGGCTCGTATAGAACTTCAGCTTCTTCATCGTCTTCCGTTGTCATCCTTCTTATGTTAGAATTCTCATCCTCTTTTATCATATGATTGATAACTAAAATTTTTTTTTTTAAACATTTTTGAAATTGATTTTTTTATATAAAACATTTTTTTTACACATTTTAATATAATTTTATTATAAGAATTTATAATAAAATAACATTTTAATTGAATTTATTATTAAGAACTGGTAAGGTTTTCGTTATTGGAGTTGGAATTCTGCTTTTTTTGAAATTGCAAGCGGGGTTCACAGTTCATCACTTCGAAGATCAAGTCACGAAAGTTCCTGGAGTTTTCAACTTTCGTTACATCTTTTATTTCTTTGAAATTAAGTCATTTTTCTTTCAAACTTTTATTTAATCTATTTTTACAAACAAATTTTGAATTTCTACTATCTACAAATTTTTTTTGAAATTTTGAATTTAATTTTAAACCTAATTTGCGAGGTTTCTGGACTGGTTTTTTTTTTCTTTTTATTCTTTTTTTGGTTCCGTTTTGAATAGTTTTTTTTGGAACCTAAACAGAGTTGCCAAACCTTTTGTTTATACTTGGGTTTCAAAAGACGTCAGTTTTGACGATTTTTTTTAAGTGCGTTTGCTGAGGCATGAGCACTAGTAGACGAGTTTCTCTGCACGATAGTTTAAGAACTATTAACGCTCGTTCTGAAGCAAATTTCGAGGCTTTCTACCAAAGGTTTAGAAATAGAATCGATCAATTTGACCTTGATAATTCGTTTAGTTATTCGGAGAACCTAAACTCCATAGTTTCCGAATCAACGGAAAGCATGCCGAACGAATTGGATGGATCGACCCATGAGGGCGACTTCCAAAGGGAAAATGGTGCTTCTGATGAAGGAATTGCTGGTCCAGTCGACCAAACGGCTGAATTAGCTGCTCGCATTGAGCGAACCCTAATGACGAACCAAATTAAGTTGTTCGAAACTTTCGACGTTTTTATGGGAAACGTCATTCAAAAGCTGGAGTCGTTAGGAATGCAACGCCAACCTCAACCTAATCCATCAGGCAGCAACCCGTTCAATAACGAGGAACAGCGTCGACAGAGTGAAGCTCATCAGTCAACTCCGATGCTAGGCTTTCCGCTGTAGGATCGCCACTTTGAAAGTCGGCACTATGTTTTTTTTTAGAAAAAGAATCGCTCGTCTCTGATAAACGAGTTGCCGAGGAAAAATAAAAAAGAGAGGGAGTTCGAATTTTCGAGGCACATAGAAAAGGTCGTGCAAGGCTGAAAAAAAAAAAGAGGAAAAAAATAAATAAAGAAATGATAGCGTGCATGTGCATAAAAAAATCTTAAATTACCCGATCCCATATCGTATAATCAGAAAAAAAAAAAAAAAAAAAAAAACAAAAAAAAAAGAAATGAATAAATTAGTAAACCAAAGATTTAAAAACTATAAATAAAAGGCTAAAGAGGAAAAACTGAACTATAAATTGATAACTTCCCTTAATTGCTCTAAAAAAGTGCAAAAGTTCAATCTAAATTTAAAGAAAAAAACATAATATAATATATGTGTGTGCCTCAATAATAATAAAAAAGGAGTATAAGAAAATAAAGATAACTTCAATTCAATAAAAATGTATCTGGTGTTTGTCTGTGACAACTTTTAAGTACCAAAAAAATTATGGACATATAATTGCTAGTGACAAAAATTAATACCTTGAGGCTGGAGCTGGATGCTGGTACTGGTCAAGAAACTAGAAAAAAAAAAAATGAAGTGAACAGTGAAGATTCATTTGTGTGTTGTTCTCTTGTTGTTTTTTTTTTTCTCTGTTTTGTTATTTTTTTTTTTTAAATCTCTCTCACCTAATTTGATTTTTGTTGTCTTTTTTTTTTACTCAATTTGTAATTCTTTCTTTTCTTTTCTTTTCTCAAACCTATACATTCATAAATATATCCTAATTGTTTGTTTCTTTCTCATTTTCATATTCTTTCAATATTCATTCAATAAGTTTATGTGTATTAGTGTAGTCCGTAATTGTTCATTCAAACAATTTCATAAACTTTGTAGTGTGTTATTTAGAATCAAAACAAAAAGAAGAAAAAGTAAATCTTTTCAAGCAGACAAGTGCGCACTCGTCGGTGGATTGATACAAATACTTACAAGTTACGAGGTAATTCATTCTTTCATAGTATTTATGAAAATATATGACATTTTTTTTTTGTTTTATTTTGTTTGAGTGAGTAAGCTCGGATTTTCCTTACTTGTTTTGTTTTTAATTTCATTTTGTTTCGAGCAAATTTAAATGTAGGCCAAAAGGCAATGAACTTTAGTTTTAAATTCCAATATGTATCAAATAAAATAAGCATTGCCAGGTTATTTGGAAATCGAGTGTTTTGCTAGTTCTTTTTCTTTTTTTCTCTTTTCTTTATCATAAACATAATCATTAGGATATACTTATATTATTACAAACATATTTCAAAATAAAATTCTTTGAAGAAGAATGAATTCATTGATGATTTTTTTTGTTTCCTTGATTTAATATGAAATTTTAAACTTCCAACAAATGGAGTGATTGGTGACGGACAGAAATAGGGGATGCCTTAAGTGAGTATCCGCAGGTGAGTTTATTCAATGTAGGGGCTGTCGCATATTTCTGAGCGCGCGGCAGCCAAGGTGTCATCTCAGACCTGAGATTGGCAATGGGGCGGGTTGCTCAAGGGTGCCGTTAACATCTAAGGCGCCCGTGTATTTGGTAAGTTTAGTAGGGGATTTAGTAAGGAATTTCAAAATCATTTCAATTCATTTCAAATCATTCCGCGGTTAAAGTAGTTTGTTTTAAATTTGTTCTGTTCTTTTCTTCTTCGTGTGTTAGTCCGTTTCTTTTTTTTCAGCTCCTAGTTTGTTTTCATTTGATTTTTGTTGTTATTTTCGCGTGTTAACTTTTTTTGATGTAATAGATGGCATGGAATATACACGGTAGTCTGGTCAGGCTGGACAAAGAACCCACCCCCACATCCGACGAGCTAAGCAAGCAAGCCAGCATGCCACCCGTCCTAGCCTGACTGGACACCCTTCCTCCCGAGCTTTGCAGGTAGGATCTGTACCTACTGGGTGGAAGGGTTAAAATACTTTTATACCGTTACAGATGGCGCCCAACGTGGGGCAATTTTTTTTTTTGCTTCAATTTTAATTTTCTTTTGGGGTTTTATCTTGTCGTTTCATAATTAGTTTCTTTTTTTTTTTTCTCGCGATTTAAGTCTTTTTCAAGTAATTTTCTTTACATGTTTTGAAATGGATCTGAAATTCCTTTATTCTTTTTCATAACTCAAGATTCTTTAGGTTCCTTGTCCTGCAATAGAGGGTAAAGTCTTTGTTGCTTGCTGCAGAGTATCTAAGTTTCTAAGGGTTGCGAGAAGATAGAGAAAATCAAATGTCTTTGGTTAGTTGTTTTCTCCTGACTTAATTGCTTTTGACTTTCTCGACATGTGTAAGAGTTTGCAGGGTCGTGTGGCTGTTGTCCGGGAGAGGTAGTTGTTACACCTTTTCGTCAGCTGCGATAGACACACCCTTGTAAATTTCTTGTACAGTCAGTTTCTAATTTGATATCGCTATGGTGCTGACTTGTTATCTGTTGGCCGGGTCAAGTGTTTAAAATACTTGACTGCCTGTTGCAACATCTAACCTTGAAGGTGCCATAGCTCGTGTCAGGTTAGAAACTGAAACTGATGAACCGAAAACCTTTCCAATGCACAAGCGGAACTCATTTGTTTGGACCTTATTTTTGTTGTCACTGATCACTCCAGTATGTAAATGAATTGTTAAAACAAAAAGTATAACAATCAATATGACCGATTTACCGGGTTCTAGTAAGGACTTGTATTTAGCCCAGAACAAGGGTAATGAGTACCCAACAGGGTCAAATTTATCTTTTAGCCCAAGGAGAGCACTCTTTAAAGCTCATGCAGATTTGAGAACTTTGTCAAATCCTTTTTCTTTTCATAAGGAACCATTGCCGTTTCCAAAATTCAATTTAAATATTAATAAAACTCCAGACAAGACCAAACCAGCTTCCACTTCGACACCGTTGTCTACACAACCGATCAAAGATCCTATGGCAGATCTCGATTCACGCATTGAGAGAATTGTGTTAGATACAATAGAAAATCAGAATGTGAATCTTTTAAAGTCTCTAGACGCAAGGGCAGAGAGAGAGAGGAATTTTTTTCGGGGTGAAATGAGGGAAATCGTTAGTCAGATGGTGATTCCTTCCATAGATAACTCTACAATACATGCATCATTTGAACAGCCAACACCACAGAACACAACACCAGAAAACTTACACCGATACGATAACGACATACCAAGACAACACAACTTCATTCAAAATACTACACACACACATAACCAAGTTAGAGGACACAAACAGACGCACGATTTCCATAAATGGGGATTAAAATTTAACAATAAAGACATGGGGGTGGAAGACTTTTTATTCCGATTGGAGCATCTGCAGGCATCTTACGGTGTGGAATGGGAAGAGATCTTCCGTAACTTTCACCATTTTATAGACGGTAACGTGACAAACTGGTACTGGGGACATTTAAAGACGCATAACAAACAAGACTGGATGAATTTTAGACTTGCCTTTATTGACCACTATGGCTGTTTGGAAACCGATGACGAGCTAGGTAGGAAACTAGATGATCGAAAACAGGGTTCAAACGAGTCTTTTGACAATTTTTACTCAGATATATTGAACCTCAATGCAAAATTGCGAATACCGAGAGGTCCTGATCGTCTAATCTTCCTGCTTCGTCAAAATGTTCGACCCGACATCGGTAGTAAGCTTCTAACGTTCAGAACTGTAAGCCTACCAGAGATGGTCTACACCTGCCGCAATATTGAAAAATATAATACTGAGCACTTCAGACAGCGACAAATTTCGGAGCAAAACCAACAGCATTTCCGTAGAAGGGTGAATGAGCTCGACTTTGACAACGTTGACGATGGTTACGGACATGGTATCGAAGCTGTAGAATGTCCGGAATTAAATCAGCGAAAAAAGGTCCTTGAATGTTGGAACTGCAGGGGTCCAGGGCACACTTTTCGCGAATGTCCAAATTCCAAAAGGGCTCTATTTTGCTACAAATGTGGCCGACCGGATGTAACATCTTTTCGGTGTTCATGTTCGGAAAACACCAGGTCGAGCAATTCGAATCCCCGGAACAATTGCTCTCAAGTAGGAAGACCGGGAAATCCATTCAGGACACAGTAGATGACAAGACAATAAGGACGAGAGCTGACATAGGACTTGACAATCCAATACAAATACTCAAAAGAGAAACACAAACACAAAACAAAGGAAACACTACTACATCCAGACAATTTAACACAAATACATCTCCACAATCAAACGAATCCATACTGCACAAAACACTACACGAAAGGTTGTTAAATTATGAACAGGTGCGCTCTCGAATATTTAACGACAATGAAAACAAACAACAAGTTTGTTCTAAAAAAATCCTAAAACTTCGAAAACGCTTTGCTGACAAAAAGGAAGATTATAGGGCCATATCGGCGACAGTATTTCTAAATTCTGAAGACCCAAGACCGTATGCAAATGTTAAAATATGTAATGAGAGTGTCCTTGGTCTTCTTGACTCGGGAGCCTCAATAAGCTGTCTCGGTCTTGGTGCCTTAGAATTCCTTCAGAAGAACC
>CAKKXW010000003.1:78320968-78341955 GCA_920937365.1 Sphaerophoria rueppellii
TTCGATACACTCGCCTTATAGACATAAGTACACAAACACAATTTTACTAAATTCAGTAAAATAATGAACTTCCAGTCTTTCACTTGATGTAATAGGTATTTTTACCAAACTACATATCACCATCAAGTATCCTTTTTCTTAACGCACTCATTGTTGCAAGTCAATAAAATTGCTAGTTTGGCAACACCTTTAAATGTCACTGAATGAGACGTTAACGACGTGACGACGCGACATAACATGTAAGCCCGAGACATCATCTGTCTTATTCGTTGTCATTCTCGCTTGTTTTCATTTCGTTATCAATTTACCGTTTTCAATTCTTCATTCGGAGAGTTAGGTGCATCTTCTACTCAATGCGAAAGTCTGAAGGGTGTCGTAGCGTCACTAAAAATTCTTAAAGCTATGAACATGAAACCTTGTACATATATTTTGGAGGTGTTAGAAGTAACATAAGATACGTTTTATTCTGATAAAATAAACGTTTCCTGTGGGACATATTTTACCTAATTTTTCACAGAGCAAAAGGATTAACACATTGCATAGGTAGTGATAGTTTAGGGGTCATAAAATCACATAGGCGCGGACACAGCGATGTGTCATAAATTAGAATCACCAGCATCACTATCGTCACCAAGTCCACCCAATTATTGGCATCCGAAGAGGACATTGAAAACTTTAGAAGGAACCCAGCTGCATGTAAATTAAGGAAAAACTAAGAACATAGTTCCGCCGACTACTGGAAACGTTGGTAAAAGTAGAAAAACAACTATTAAGGTGGAGGAGCACGAATTCGAAGAATTGCGATCCTTCAATTATGTACTTTGAGTCCATATTGTCGATAACAATATGGAAATAAAAAAATATGTTGGCAGCTGCTCAAAGCCAACAGAATCTACTTAAGTCTTTCAAGGCTCTTTAAATCCAAAAATCGATGTATACAATACCTTCCATTGCTTCAAACTGTTACTGCATAAGACGATAGCCTTACCATTACTCACTTATGGATCCGAGATCTGAGTGCTTAGCCAAATGTACTCTGAACTCTTAGCCGCGTTCGAGAGAAAAGTCTTACTGAGAATAGTATTGGCCCCGTCTGTGAGGAAGGACGATTCCGGAGACGATATAACCACGAGCTGTATCAAATCTACCACAAAGTAGACTTGATGACAAAAATTAAGCTTGGTAGACTCCGATGGGTTGGACACCTAGCTCGTGTGAGCGAAGAGAAACCGGCCCGGAAAGTCATTTGTATTATATATTAGGGTACAGCGAGGCAGACTAAGTTTGCGCTGGAAGGATGGCGTAGACCAGGGCTTTGTATATCTATTTGGGGAGTAGTCTCAAGATGGAAAACGATGGTGGTGTCATCTTTAGAATTTTGCACAGAAGCAGTTTTTTTTACATAAGTTTGTATTGTGTGTTCTCTGCCTGGTTTGACAGAAGATCTGTCAAACCAAGCAGAAAACCAATCTTGGTAGTACTAGCTGTTCCATATACAAAGGACCAGGGCACCCAAAGCTTGGGGGTGCGGTCTAATTGTGGCGCAGAGGAAGGGAGAAACTTCATTGGCCAGGCTGACGATGATTATGATGAAGATGATAAATAACAAGCAATACCAGGTTTTCAGGGCCATATATAAAAGTGAAAATCTGTACGGGGTCAGAATCAGAACATCACGCCTTAATCACACGACAAATTAACGCGAAAATGTACACAGTTCTTTATTTTGCCCTCAGATCGGTTATAGGCATGTTTTTTTCACAACAAATGTCGAATTTAAATTGCGGACGAGACGAGGTTCAGAGGTTCGGATAGTTATCTATGTTTTAACTATGAAAAAAAATGTATTCCTCAATTAGGAACAAATCAAAAAGTACAATTCGATACACTTTTTATTTTGATTTCGATTCGATGCTGAAAGACGATTTTTCATCCCTGACTGGGACTGGCTGTGAGAACCGACGCTGTTTTCTCTTCGACGTCGTTCTCTACTGTTATGTTGCTTGTTAGTGTGTGTTTAGTGCTGTCGATTATGCAAAGATTAAATATGTAACAAGATGGGAAACTGACTTACGTTTCACTCCCTAGATCCCGCAATTTTCATATTTCTTCATTTTCTTTTTCTTTCCGTCTACATGAATACATGTGAGTTACAAAAACAAAGCGATGAGGTGAGATTTTTCTATTTTTCACAGTTCTCTTTTGTTTGTTTTCGCATTTTCAACAGTTCTCTTTTGTTTGTTTTCGCTTTTTCAAATTTAACGTGGATTGCTAGATTGAATTTTGAAATTGTCAAACACGTTCTTCTCAAACTCACCATGAAAAGAGTTGAATTATGATTTTGGATGCGTCCCGAAACTTTAGACCGAAGATATATTTTCTTGTGCCTTACATTAAGTAATGCTTATATGCAGAAACGCATTAAAATGTTTAAAAGTATTGGCTCAAAATTATAGTCCGATAATGAACAATGTTAAGAGTATTAAATGTTATAATATTCTGATTCCAGTGACGCTTATCACGAGAATTAGCGAAGTAGATTAAGAAGAAATCTCGACTTTTCTGAAATTTAGGGTAGAAAAAACGTAGTATTATACCAAACGTTCTATAATACTAAGTTTTGACCCACGAATATGTAACCTAGATCATATAATAGCACTGTTCTCAATCTACTTCGCTAAATCTTGTGATAAGCGTCAATGGAATCAGCATATAAAATAACGTTTGAGTTATGTTTAAAACTTCATTCTAAGCTAGTATCTAAGCTAATCTTGTTATTAGCAGATTATAATTTTTCGCTATTGAATTCAGGAGACATAAGGTAAGTCTTATTATCAATTTAATCATTGTTCACGATTTCTTTTTAATTTATAGTTAAAACTTACAAAATGAGCCGAAAAATTAGTCGGCATTTTCATATAACTATGTATATGTTTTAGAACGTGTCATAAGTGCCCGTGAGATCGTTTCCAAAAACAAGTAGAACAAAATTGAAAATCCTTTATCTTTACCTATGTCTTATTTTATAAAAATTATAAAACATTATTATCAGTTTGAAAGAAAACAAAAAATTTGAATTTCTTTAGATTTCGAGAAAATACAGATTTGTATTGATCTGATTCATCATGTTTTCTTACTATAATTAATACCATTTATTTTAAATAGGAACCAAATAAAAAAATTTCACGAACAATTTCTACGCCGTTTTTTTTTTCGTTGATATATGCTTACCAAATTTACACTCTTTGTGAACATATCCATTAACTCACCTTTTTTTCAAATTTAACTGCCAAAATTATTCCCCTTTGGTGAATAGACGGATTGAAAGAATGTATTTGTGAAAACACGCACACATCTTAACAATCCGTAAATTTTAGCTTGTAGGCAACTGTCAATTTGACAGCCTTGTTTCCCATCTTGTTACTTATTTAATCTTTGCGATTATGTCAGTCCGTCCAGTGCTGCCGTTTGTGTCCTATTTTGACATTTATATGGTCCCTCGCAATTAAGATTAGAAATAAAATGTCAAGGATTTTAACATATAAGTTCCATACTAATTCGGTATAAGGCTTCATTAAAGGAGAGTTTCCAGCTAGCTCTGTCTCTATCCAGCTTGCTACACGCTGGCACTGAAAGTTGGCTGTGTTGTTTTCTATCTGGGTCGTGTTCTTACTTTGACGCTGGTGCTCTTTTCTGGATAGATCTGTGCCGATGTACAGATCTTGGTTGAATATTCGACCCCCTCTCCGTTTATGCGAACGGACGACCAAATTTGTCCTTGAAACAACCCAAAGCGGATGTTGCCAAGGTACATATCGCTCGCCATACCGGGATGATTAGGGTGAACTTTTACTTTATCGAGGTCGTTCTACACAAAACGACTTGCCTTCTGATCGCCGGTACTAATTTTCAGCCATTTAAAAACATGATTCTTGTCAGTTCTGCTCTTTAAACTCCCTTCTCAGCTCGCTAAAATTTCTAATTTTTATTAAATTCTTTTCTCTTCTAGGTGGCATGTACCTGGGAAGATGTGAAATCCCTTCGTACTGACATGGAACGGCATCTAACCTCCACCGTCCACTTCCGCACCAAACTACTATCCGCCGCTTGTCAAATGCAATCAGCCCTCTGTTTAACCGATCTTGGTCAATTATATCACAAACCCTGAGAGATTCCCACGGCACGGTCGTTCTCTGTTGCGTGAACGCTGTGAAAACTCAAAAATCCATTTCGGTTCTCAACTCTCGCTGGCTGCCTGTAAATAAGATTCAAAAGAAAATCACAGCCTTACACGAAGACTACAACATAAATGAGATGCTAATATCATCGATCAGTGATCAAATCCTTTACCATCAGACTTCGACAACGAAAATAAGTCCTGGCCTGTACTGGGCTATCTCAAAATGCAATGTTCGGTCGACCAGATTCAAGTGGTTGTGCCGGTGAAAACACCAAATGTTCTTCCACATGCAAAAGTTCGTGATAATTCCCATATCACAGCAGATGAATGGGAAATTCTTACAAAACAGACCAAACCTGAGACAATGCCGCTGGAATTCAGTCCCAATCCTGAGGTGATGACGGAAGTGCAAAGGATCTTCCTGCATGACATTACAACAGCAGCGAATAACCTCTTCAAGCACATGAACATCCGGCTGGAAGAAGCTCTCAATTATAGGTTGTACGATGTTGAGATCATTGAGCTGTCCAAAGATATCAGTTTTCTCATAATCTGCCCTCCAGTCGAATCGTCATGTGCTGTGCCTGGACAAACGGAGCTACTTCTTCAACGAGACGACCTGCTCTGTTTGACAATACAGGCTTTCGAAATGATTCACTTGAGAACCTACCAAAATGGCATCATACAAAAGTATTCACGACTCTCGTGTATTCTCGAGCTTGATACTGCCTTAGCAAACCATTCTCATCGTGAAGCCTTCTCAACCAGTGAGCTTCAAATTGCGAAGGAGCGTCTGGCGAAGCTACAGGAACTAACCCTAAATCTGAATACGGTTTGGAAGAGCGTCCGCTGGCTGATAGATGTTATTGCGTTTGCCCGTGATCGTAGCTGTAACCCAACAGTGACCATTAGGGAAATTCTGGATTTCAAGAAAATGGTTGAGGAGAATTTCGAAAACTCTCTTTGCGACAATAGCAACTGCCATCTTCTCCAACTTCCCGTTCGTGATACAAAATTCAGCAAGAGCGGCCCTGGTCGAGGATCTTGGCCAGGTCCAGCGGCAACCTCTCATCTCAACTCAGAATGCTATCTGGCAGGCGAACACTCAAAATCCGAACAGAACCTTGGATCTGTTCAACCGCAACAGTTCCTGCATCCGAAAATGTCATCAAAAAATGACGAATCTCTTCGGAAAAACAGTGCAGATTCGACGTGCTCCCAATACACACAGAGCTACTACTCGACCGGAGGTGAGAACAGTGAAATGGTGCTGTACCGAATGCCACCGTCCCGCTCTGAGGACACTCTATCAGCCAATAAACAATTAAAAAACTCTCACTTCAGGAAACGGACAACTATGCCGAACGTCCAGGGTGCTCTTGCATCCAACTCAGCTCCGTACCTGTCAGTGAGCGCCCACAGCAGTAGTTGTCAAACGAATATCACCGATTCGGTGCAGAGTCTTTCCAGTGACTCGGAGACCGCTTCCTATCCAATCGCTCAAAAAGTCAAACTCAAGACTACGGCTGCCCTCAAAGATGGCGGTCTCTTCCTCAAATCAACACTGAATGCTCTACAAACTGAAATCAAGGGAACCGATTCGAAAGCGGTTCATTGTTCCGAACCGTCCTCACCAGTATCGAATAAGTCACACAAACGTCCAATACCTCGTCAAGCTAGTGCTGAAGACTGTTCATTAGGGAATTCTACAACAGTGACATCTGGCGTAATGACTACCAGTGGTAGCAGCGGCGGTGGGGGTGTGGCTAATGCTGCGACAAGTACAACCCCACAAACGGGCATAATACAAGTGTTCACGGCTTATGAGACGGGTTTGGCTAGTGGAACAAGCCTCAAACTAAATGTCACACCAAAGACAACGGCCAGAGAGGTTATCAATCTGGTTGTGAAGCAAATCAATATGGCGTCGGTGTTGAAGGGCAACAATGGACCAATTTACTCAGCTGATAAATTGAACAATTTTTGTTTGGTAGCAGTTATAGGTGCAAGAGAACGGTGCTTGCGGGACGATTTCAAGCCGTTGCAATTGCAAAATCCTTGGAAGAAGGGGCGCTTGTATGTCCGACAGAAGCACGAACTGCTGGCTGCTATCGAGCATTCAAATCGAAAGTCACATCTTATTTAAGGTTTGTTTTTTTGTTACATTTTGTTACATACGGAATATTATAAGTAAGTTAAAAGATGATAACCGTTTCTGAAAGATTTAAACTCTACAAGGCTTTTCAAAAGCTCAAGCTCTTCATATTCATTAGGTTCGTTCGATGTAACCAGCCCCGGGGCATTCCGATACTTGTGACTACCCTGAATGGAGCTGTCAAAAACTGTTTTTTTTTTTTCTCTTTGTTGTAAAACAACAGATGATACGAACAGCTCCAAAATTCTCGCGCCGAAATAAAACTTGGGCGATTCAGAGCTCTCCCGGCGCGAGTACTGAATAAACACGATGGAAATGCACCGGGTCGAAAAAAAGAGCGTCACCGAGCAGCTCGGTGTGAAATCAGAGCACGCAGACCGACCCAGAGCGCACATCGAACACACCTATTTTCACACAAATGATTGAATTTCTTCCCTTTTACAAAGTTCTTTTTCCAAATTCAATTAAATTGACAGAAGATCTGTCAAACCAAGCAGAAAACCAATCTTGGTAGTACTTATTGTTCCATATGCAAAGAGCTACTTACGTTTTACCTTCCTAATTTTTTATTCCAATTACTCTGCATAAACAAACGACAAAGCAAAAAAAGAGATGCACACGCACGCGCAGTGGTGCGCTCTACAAATAAAAATCGGTGACTACACATAGTTGGTTTGTCAAAAATATCGTTGTTTCATTGTTAGAATTCATTGGAATTAGTTGAAACCATTCCATCACGCGTTTTCGTTAATCTGTCAAACGAGAAAAAAACAAATCCACTGTCTATACCTACATGAAATGGAATTTCATTTAAAAATACGGGAATGTACTTACTTACTTAAGGTGGCGCTACAATCCGTTGTGGACTTGGGCCTCAATCAACAGTCTCCGCCAGCCAGCTCGGTCTCTAGCTAGCTGTCTCCAGTTTTGCACTCCAAGTTGATTGAGGTCCTCTTCCACTTGAATGCGCCACCTGAGTCGCAGTCTTCCTCTCCTCCTACGTCCCTCGGGAATAGTGTCGAAGGCTTTCCGGGCCGGAGCATTGGTGTCCATCCGCTCTAAATGGCAAGATCCCTGTGGTTGTACAACCCGTAAAGTTCACTGTTATATCTTCTTCGCCAAAAATGACCCGAAGAACTTTCCTCTCGAAACAGCTTAGGGCACTTTCGGGAATATATTCCAATTTAATGTTGAAAAAACAAAATCTCGATTTTATAATTTAAACAAAAAACACTTTGACAGATCAACACTTTCAACTCACCACCTGGAGATTAGATGGGAGTGATTATGATTAATAATTCGGTCTTTCTGAACGACTTGATGACTTCTTTTTCGTTATGAAACGTAACTATTTTTGTTTCAGAACGACAAATAGTTGAAGAGAGATAACTATAGGTGGTTGAATTTTGATATTAACAGAACGCACTTCAGATCAGTGAAGTTTATAGAGTTTTTTTTTAGTGCATAATCCGGAATTGGTACACAGATTCCAAATACCAAATGAACATGAAAACACATTTTTTTGCTTCCTATTCCTATACACAGAGGAGGTATACCTAGAGTCGCAACTCAAGGTATTTTACTCTCTTTCGACTAAAAAAATTAAATTTGATAAAATATACTACCCAATGTAAATGTATAGGCTTTTCAATGCATTTCAAATGGGAGGCCGAACCAATACATTTGCAATGGGTAGGCCTGTGTGCTGGGCTCAATATGGTGAAAAGCCTAGGCTCAATTTAAAAAGCCTGCGCTCAAAATTCAAAAATAAGAGTCAGTTAAACTCAAAAATTTTAAAAATAAAAATAATTATATGAAATTCATGTTTTAAGTATTTAAATAACAGTACAAAGTGCAGTGCATAGTGTTTTTTGCTTTTTAAATGGAATTCAACTATGATTTACGAATAAATAACTAAAAAAAAACACATTTAAAACACGTTGGCAGAGTTCATTTCACCCTTAAAACAGTGCGGTCATGTCCTTATTGAATTTTTTTTCACCTCTTTCACAGATTCACGGACACGAAAAATAAGAGTAAATTGAGAGACTCACCACAACATTTTTTGGACAGTGATTTTTTAAAAAAGAGAGCGAGTTGCGACTCTAGGTAAATAGATTCTCTATGTTCCTATAGTTGAATGTCATATAGGGGAGAGTGGGTGTATTTGGGACACTTTTCGTATACATTAAATTTGCCAAAATCTTATAGATCGTATCTGACCAACATTTATTTTTAAAGATAAAATAACATTTTGGCAACCTATTTTCAGTTAAAAAGAAGGCGAATGTCCGACAGAAGAAAAGCAAGAAATTATTTTAAGAACCAACTCACTTTGTCCCATTCATCCTGCGAGCAGGAGGATTGGGTTTGTCCCATTCCTCTTGCGAGCAATAGGATTGGGACAACTATGAGGTAGAATAGTTATGTCTCAATCATCCTGCATGGCAATAATTTATAATAACACTTTTCGTGTGGCATTGATTAAACAAAAGAACGATTAATTCACTTCAAAAATGGTGTTGCTATCTTATTTTTACACTCTTTTGCACAGTAATGTGGCTTTTCTTACAACCCAAGAATTGATCCGTGACGTAAAAGTGGCAATTTTTTCCCCTTAAACGCATTTCATTCACAAAGAAATTGAATTTATTTCTCGAAAGATTGATTTCTCTCGAATCTCTTTTTGGAGACACATACTTGTACACGGATTTTACACATATACTACAGCTGAGTTTTCTGTTGTTGTGATTATCATGCACAAAACGATTTTACAGCTGACCAGACAACACAGACATTCAGAAAAGGTATTGATTCGTTTTTGCACATTTCTTACACGCCAAAAAACATTGAATTTTAGTAGCAATTCTTCGTGGTTGTAAGAAAAGCCACATAAGTTCACACATTAAAAAAAAAACCCTCAAAGTTTACGCAGACATTTTACTTTTTATGCACAAAATACCTTTTTTAATCTCCACTCTGTCATTTTTTTCTTAGACACAGGTTAGGTTAGGTTAGGTTAGGTTATATGGGCTGACAGTTAATGTTGTTATCGTCACACTTAGATCAATGTAGATCCCTTTTGATACCCTGAAGTGTTGTAACTTCTGAGCAAGTGATTTAACCTATGAATTCTACGGTTGGTCGAGCCATTTGGTGGACCCGACAAAGTTCAGTAGGCGATTGCCTGGGAGTTCAGTTAGTTCTTATAGTTCAGTTAAGAAATAGTTGCCTAAGAATTTTAATCTAGTACGGTAGAGTGCTGGCCAGTGGCATAGGAAGTAATCTGTGTTTTCGTGTTCTTCCGCGTCGCCGCAGCCTCTGCATATGTCGTCTGTACTAAGCCCCATCTTCTTTTTGTGGTAGCCAAGTAGGTTATGTCCCGTTACCAGACTTATGAGGGATCTTAGGGACGGTTTTTTGATAAGTAATATCTTATCGGATCTCTTCTTGTCATAATAAGGCCAGAGTTTCCTGGTGTTACCGCAGATTCTAGTAGCCTCCATCTATCATTTGCTTTCTGAATGATAATATTATTAATATTTCTTTTTGATTCGCATTGAGGGATTCTGATGTTATGGTCTATGAGAGAGGGATCAAGTACCGAGCCTTCTCTTGCAAGCTCATCCGCTTTTTCATTTCCTGGCACACCACTATGACAGGGAACCCAGCGGAGTCTTACGTTGTGCTGCATTCCAAGAACGCTTAGCTCTTTGCGACAGCAAGTTCCCAGACACAACTTGTTTTGTTGATAGATGGGGACAGACTGAAATGAAAACAGAATCTGTCATACAAGTAAAGAGAAAAAAAATATTAGCAATTTAGAAAATGCCTGTGTCCCATTCTTCCAATGTCACAAAAATACCCACTCTCCCCTACAGATGACATTGTTTTTATTTTCTTTATTTGTAAACATGGGGGCGAGTACGTATGTGCAAGTGTGTGCATGGATACGTGATTCTGTTTTTGAATCCGATTTCAAATTCAGAATCGTTTTTCTGTTCTTTTCAGAACAAGAACTGTCATCTTTGGCCAAAGTGATCGAATTCAGAATCGTTTGGAATGGTTTCGGACGACAAAAAAACCCTATTAGATAGAAAACAATATCAAGACTTTTGAGAAAAGACAATAAATTCTTATCATATATGATTTCTGGCGTAAAATATTCAAATCATTCACAATTTTCAGCTTGTTGAACTTGTGTTCTTGCAGAATAAACCAATCCTAGATTTTCGCGTTCAAATCATAAACAAATTAAAACTAATATTTTCGGAGCTTGGGAGTTTAAAGAGAGTAAAGTAAGATCTTTGTATATGGAATATATAGTAGTCGCAGCCTCGTGAATCGACGATAGCGACGTCCGGAACGCGATACAGAACTAAAATCTTGTATATAGAAAAACTGACAGCGCCAAGACGGGACGACTGTCCAACCAAAAATTCTCGAGGGTGAAAATACTATAAATTCCATATACAAAGGTAAGATTCGGTACACTTAGTTATGTTTCAATTTTATGTTACAAAAATTCCAAAATAGCTTTACACTCTCACAATTTAATAAAACAAACATATAATATTCTTTAGACTGACTTTTATAGTTTCTATTAAAAGGTCTTTCTTATTTAATTATTTAAATATTAAAAATAAATATTGAAAAACAAAAATCAAAACAAAGCCTAGTTGGAGTTTTTCAACCTTAAAAAAAAATTAAATGTAAAATCTTAAAAAGAAATTAAAATAAAAAAAACAAAATTAAATTGTTTCAAAATATTTTTGTATGTATATAATAGATTTTTGTATTATTTTAAGTGTCAGGTGTAGTATAGATATTAAAAAATAACAATGCAAATCTATTTTAAGAACATTCCTTCATGTATAATTGCACAAAATAACTCAGTTTTCATTGTTTCCATAAACGTAGATAATAAAAAGAAAAACAAAACAATATTATTTTACTTAAGGTGTTAATATTCTAAGAAAAATAAAAACCTATTCCCCATGCACTCAAATTCATCTCTGGTTAACAGAAAACTTTTTGATTTTGAAAAAATCCCACACCTTAGGCCAGTTCCACCTAACATCTCATTGAGATTTCAATGTCACTTTGACTGAAGAAAAATCATTTGGTGGAACACAATTCTCAGTTTTCATTGAGATATAATGGTTACCTTACAAATTGATGTTGCACATATGTCAGCAGTGGCATATTATCCTAAAGGCAAACTAGGCATGTGCCTAGGGGCGCGAGCCAACAAAGGGGCGCACGGGCGCAGTAATGTTGAAAATTGGCAAATAATGCGAGTTCATATTAGGTTGTTGAACTAGCAAACTCATGAACTTGAACCGCACTTGCCACTTTTGTTAAAATTAAAATCGGTCATACAAGACAAAGTATAAGCTCCACAGTTGGAGTCATAACAGGACACTGCCCCATAGGTAGACATGCTTTGAGGCTAGGGGTCTACGCAGACGACTTCTGTAGAAGCTGCATGAACGAGGAGGAAGAGGAAACAGTCCAACACCTTTTATGCACTTGCCCGGCACTCTTCAATAGAAGGAATAACTATCTCGGTAATCCCTTATACGATAATACCAGTGAACTGGCAACGGTCGACAAAAGATGTCTCTCTAACTTCATTAAAAGTATAAAATAGTTTGTTTAAGTTCATTACTCTCCTATGGTATCACAATGGACCCTTGAGGCCTAAGTGAGTCAACAACATCTAGATAGCCACTCCAACTCCACCCAGACTCAACTGGGTTTACCTATTTGGTTTGCCAACTACGCAATTGACTTAGCTTCCTTCTAATTTTCATCAGCGGACGGCATAGATTTTGACGGATTAAAACACTCATATTTTTTAGATTGATTTTCGGGGCAATCTGATTTGCGAACCGAGTTGCAACTCGGTTTTCATAACAACCAACTCGAGTTAACTTGGATTACCAAATTTACCGTTCGGCAGTCGGCACATCATTAACTAAAATATTTCAAACCGAAGCCGTAAGATCTTTTGGACAATACTAATTGATCTCATGTAAACTTAGACTCCTTGGCCCCCATTTCAACGCGGTGCAGCGGTTTCGGCAAAACTATACTGCTAGATATATAGGACAATATAGGGGCGCCGATGCGATGCTTGTCTATGGCGCCCTCAACGTTTAATCCGCCACTGTATGTCAGTCACTTCAAAATAGCTGAGTGAGAAATCGAATCCAAAATAATTTCATCTCAGAGATCTCAGTGAGATGTTGTTAGGTGGAACTGGCCTATTTTCTTGGTTTTCTGTCTTTGCTTCATCATCCTAATCCGTGTGTTAATGATGCACTAAAAATGACAATTAAGCCTTTACCCTTGTTTTACACTCAACCATGGTTTTGAAAAAAAAAAAACTACATCACATACTAATACACAAAATTACATTTTTGTAGTAAAATAAAAAGAACTACAAGCAACGAAATTTAGCTGGATCATTTTCGAAACCCCTACACACCGACCGGCAAGAACTGTGATTTGAATCTTGTTGTCGTCTTGTCCATTGTTGCTGTTGTTAATATTATTGTTAGAAAAATAACAATATTGCTGTTAAAATAATTGTAGTTAGATTTGCTTTCCTGCTTATACATAGATTCTACTAAATCGTATCTATTGTTGATAAATTCAAAAAAAATAATAGGTGTTGTTATTTATTTATTAAATAAGAACCCATCATAAAACCTATGAGAAAATATATAAGAACTATAAAAATAGCAACAAAAATAAATTTTCTGTAACAACAGAAATTAAAAAGAAAAATTTAACTAAATGTCAATATTTATCAATAAAAGTGTATTCTTGCCAACACTTGAATTCGAGTGCACAAAAAAAGGAAAATATTAAGAAAAAAAAATATTAAAAATGTGAATCGAACGTTGAGTCTTATGATTATTTTAATATTAAATTTTGATATTAAATACAAAAAGAAAACACTAAAAAATGTTAAATTAAAAAAAAAATTAATATTAAAAACGAATTTTTATTGTGTTACCTAGTGATATTTAGTTGCATAAATAAAATGTAAAGGTGTAAGTTTTGAATTGACGGAAATTATACTATTTTTAAGTAAATGAAACATAAAGAAATGAAAATGTCTTAGGAGATTTAATCAATTATTAAAATTAAGAAAGAAAAAAGACATCGCTATATAAGTAATTATGAAATGGTATTCTTACTATTATTATGTATTCATGTATAGACTTTGATGTTTAATTTTTAAAAATAAGACACCGAACCAAACTAGTTTTATGTAAATTTAATATAATGTAAAAATGTAATTATGTTTGTATGGTGTTAAAGAAGAAAATATTATTTACAAAATGTAATTATTAACTGTATTATACAATAAACAATTATTAGAAACTTCTGTTGAGGGAAATAAAAACGGAGCTAATAAATGAATAAAAAATGCAATACATTAAAAATATTAAAAATTTGTGGTATTTTCTATTGACAAAGAGAGGTAACGTCAATCCAATGAAAATTAAGGTTGTTAAATATATTTAATATAAACTAGCTGTACCCTGCCACAACATTCGCAGTGGCACATGTGATTGGATTGGTTGAGAAATGAGGAACAAAACAAAGATTACATTTCATACAAATTTAATTTTTCAATAGTTTTTTGTTTTTCTGTCTGCGTAGATATAGAAGGACTATCCGTCGCATCTAAATCTAAGCCACACAATTCTAAAAATCGACCTTGAGCTTTATTGATTGTGATTGCAAATTTATAAAGACCTAAACTGCTATCCGTTTCCCCGCAACCCCGGTAACCTCGTTACTCGCTATCCTACCCTTCACGCTAACTGCTACCCCTGATGCCCTCTATACATACTCCTGTTTCCTGTCTACTCCGCTACCCCGCTACTCCACTATACCCTGCTCATATGTCAATAACGACTTGGTCGATTTTTCACAAAATACTTAAAAAACCCATTCACGCCACTACCAAAACATTCTGTCAAAATTCGGTGCAGAACACTCCACTGGTACAAAATAAGTGAGTCGAACTCAATACAACAGAAACAATCAAAAATACATGTGCATCAAATAATCCGGTAAAAATTTGAAATAAATTCTACAGTACCACGACAATTGAAATTTTCATGACACACGATATGAAATGATATTAAATATTCAGTATGATTAATTTAATGACATTATCAAACCAAATACAGGTTGTTCAAATGAAATTTAACATTTTCAGTCATTTTTTTAAACAAAAATAATCTCTACATTTTTAAAGAATTTGCTGCAAGCAATTCAACAAATCAAAAGCAACGAATCTAAAAATAAGACCTAGCAGACTTCGTACTTCCTCGTTTGATAAAAATAAGACCTTAACTTTTGCACCGCTATTCGAACTAACCCACTAAACTCTATCCACAGCCCTACTACCCTCTACCCGTTTATCCGCTACCTGATTCCTACCACTCGGTAACCCCGTTAACCTACTATACGTTACACGCTACCCGCTACTTCTACACGCTACCCGTCACCCCACTACCTGTTACCCACTACCTTACTACTCCACTACCAGCTTTAAGACCTTAACTTTTGCACCCCGCTATAACACTACCCGCTAAACTCTATCCAGGGCCTACTACGCTCTACCTGTTATCCGCTACCCGCTTCCTGCTTCTCTTCCACTCGGTACCCCGTTACCCGCTACCCGCTACTTCTACACGCTACCCGTCACCCCACTACTGCTACCCACTACCCGTCACCCCCACTACTCGCTACTCACTACCAGCTTTCCTGGATATATCTCATAAACGGCTTGGTCGATTTTTATATAAAATACTTAAATCTCATTTACGCCCACTACTCAAACGTTTCCCTCAAAATACGATGACAAACGCTCCACTGGTACAAAAGTAGTGAGCGAACTCAGCAACAAATCTAAAAAAGAAAAAAAAATCGACAACTAAAAAATGTCAAGTGTATAGTTTTTTTTGAAAAAACAATATTTGACAAATAATATTTTTCTTCACTGACATTTTAATTTTATTATTTTTTTTTTTTTTTTGACTGAAATCTGAAAATAAAAATATTTGACGAAATCGAATATTCGTAGCTATATTGATATATTTTGCTGAAAGGTGAGAAAAGGCAATATTAATTTTTTAATACCCATTCTTGCACCGTTTGTGATTGAAAAGTTTAAATTTTTGGGTTTGTGTTAAACCAAACCTTCTTGCCCTTTATTTCCTCTTTAGTTTAAAACAGAAAATTACGGAAAATCTGTTCGGTCAAAACGGTTGATGTGGTGAGGGTATTTTTTCGAGCCGTACACAAACCAAACATTTACATTTTTTATTATATTATAGATTAAATTCCAATTTACAACAATGTAAGAGGGGGGGGGTAACCGTCTTGAAAATACTTAAAAACGAGCAAATAACCAAAATTAAGGCCCCCTTTTTTTTAATAGGGTCCTGTGAAGTAAACAAAAAAAAACTGGATTGTTGAAAAAAATTAATTTACAATAATGATAGTGTTCCCGGGGTGGGCACAACCACGAGGTTTTAAGGGGAAGTTGAGTTCTCCTTCAAAACTTTTTTTTTTCAATAAGTTCTATGGCGGAATTAAGGCTAAAAATTCGGAAGGAAATAGGTGTTTTTCTTGTTGCAAAAACCTTCACTTGGGGTAATGGATAACCATGGGAGTAACTCTTGGGGTTTCTTCAGATGGGTGGCACTGATGTTACTCTTACCTAATATGGGACGCAGTAACACAGGCACGTTTGTCCTGCGGGACGATAATTTCTTTAACAGTTTTAACTTCGGCCACTAGTAATAAGGGGGAAAATTTACCCTGTAAAATTTATTTTGTAACTGTTAATAAAAACACAACTGGTGGAACTTCTTCATTAATTTCGAGTATTTAATTTATTGTCAAAATAGCTAAGTAATCGAGATATGGTGCGAACCGTAATATCATAATTTATTAAGTTTTTGGTGCACAATATGGAAAGAAAACATGAAAAGGCCAGACACCAGCGTCTACTACTAATGCAGAAAGGTGAAGTTATTTTTAAAGAAAAGCTTTCATTTTCCACGTCAGACTCTTTGCCAAAATCAGGGACAAATAATGGTGTTATGGCCAATCTTAACAACTAATGTATCTATGTATTTCTAGAGCTTAACATCTTAAAAATGACTTAAAATTAAGACGAAAGCACTCCTCTTGACCCGATTAGACATAAAGCAACGCCTGAATTTTCGTCCGCGCGCCCATATGGAGTGGGACGTTCCTTAAACTAAAGCTGTCTATATTTATTTTATTTTAAAATTAATCCTCCGCAAGTGTTCTGCTTTGTGTTACCGACACAAATTTTATTTCGAACAACAACATAAATAGGGCGTGTTTTTTTTTGGCGGCACAGCTATAACCGCATCTGCAGTTGGAGCTTCCATGTATTACAAATACAACACGCAGTTGCGGATAAAACTTAAACTTAAATCTGACTGCGGATAAAAAATTGAAATTTGTTCGAGTATCGATACTCGATGGAGTAAAATTGAATTTCTTAGGTTGGTAACTCGGATAATCGGATAACTCAAAGAGTCACTAAGGCTGTGTTCGCGGAGTGCAAAACATTTTAAGTGCGGTTCCTTTTATTAATAGTTATTATCTTGAATTACAATTGGAACGGCCAAATCAAGGGAACTAGTCACACCATAGTTGCCTTTATGGTGTTTATATATTTTTCTTCATCTGTAATATGTTCGTTTTCTGATTAGCGAGAATTTTAAGGTATAAACCTAAACAACGGGTCCACCTTTCAAAAAGTGCGGGAAAATTACAAAATAAAAAGTTTTTGTTGGAGTGGGGGGGGGGGGGGGGGGGGGGGGTGGGGGGGGGGGGGGGGGGGGGGGCCCTTTGTTAGGTCAGTAGCTGGTCTTCTTCTTCTTCTTCTTTCTATTTATGTAGCGCGGGCAGGGGGGGGGGGGGGGGGGGGGGGGGTGCGCCGTCGCCAGGGGCTGTGGCGTTGCGTGACGGTCTTGGGGATTGTGGCGCGTTGGCTGTTACGCGTGGCCATATGAAATTGGAAACAAAAACTACAAAAATTGTTTTTAGACATATAAAAAAAAGCTTTCCCCTGCATAATTTTCGATTATTTTTTATGGGGTGAGAAAAACTGTCACGAAAAATGAGTTTGGAAAAATCTTTTCAACTTTTGAAATTTCGCAAAAAAGATGCGCGTTGAAGTCATACCCTTTAGAGTCCAAATTATGTGAACAAAAGTGGAAAAAGCTCTTCTTATTCCTTCTTCTTTTTAAATTTTCTTTATTTGTCAACAAGTGCCCGGCGAGTATGTAATGTTCGAGTCCTGTACAAGTGTATGCGTAGTTTCTGGTTTTTGATTGTCCACCTTCAAATTCGGAATCGTTTTTATTCTGTTGGGTTGTTTCTATTCAGAAACAAGAACTGGTCCATCTATGTGACCAAGTGAAACGAATACAGAATCGTTTCGGAACAATTCCGGACGACCAAAAAAAAAAAAAAAAAACGCTATAAGCAGTCGATAAGGGATTTGCCTACCACAGCACAACTTGACGAAAGGTGAGATTATATGCGTGTACTACAGGTATCTTGTAATCCCAGAGGGAAATATATATATATCAAGAAAACTCAGTCTGAAGGTAGATGACGTAACCAGTAGGCGTAGATAGCTTTTCCGCATATAGGGGAGGTTATAGTTATAGCACACTTTTGCTTTCTGCTCACAAATGAAATAAGTGCGATGTTATCGCTATTAAAAACCAAACCGTTAAAATTCTGGGTTAACTACACCGCAGTTGTGCGAACATTTGTTTGTGTAGGATGAAATAGATGCAGCATATGTCATCAACCCAACGGGGGGTGTTATGATATATCCCCCTGACCCCCCCCCCCCCAAAAAATTTATTAGCCTAAATTTTTCTTGGATTTGGAAAGATTTGTTGATCTCTCGTCCACCCTATTATTGTTTAGTTATTTACACATTTCGGGATGGTCTCCTTCTCCTGCAGAATTAGGGTCGTAGTGAAGACGGGTGTGAAACTGTTGTGGACTGTATGCGTGACAAAACCCCCAATGGTGAGGGGAAGTCTCTGTCTGATTAGTAGAAAATCAAGGACGAATCCGATATATCGGATCGGGGGCGAAATCTGGTAAAAAGCCGTAATACGCACTCTGGTAGAATCGCGGATGAGTCCGGAAATTGGACTACGAATCCTGTAAATTCGCAGATGAATCTTATGTAAATAATCCACGGGCCGAAACCGGTAAAAATGCAGTCGAAGCTGGTAAGTCGCGTCGCGGTCGGCTCGGTAAATTAGCACGAACGAATCTGGGTAAAATCTTTCATACGAAATACCGGTACAATTACGGACGAATCCCCAGTAAAATCGGAAAAAATCTGGTAAATCAATAGAACGAAATCTGACCATGGGGCTAGTATGTATGACAAGACCACTTACACCTGTTTTGGGCGAAAGATAATTATCCGGTTAAGTCTGGTTTAATTATTATGTGCAAACAAGCCCCATAAAACTATCGTGGGGCACGTCTGCTCACTTCGAGCTCTTGATCTCGACTTGAATTTATTTGGGCCTGGTAAGCAGGCTACAATTTAAAGGCAAGCCATTCCAGCCCGTCAGGCTAAAACTTGCCGGTGGTGATTGACGACTGGCATTGTTGCTTGCCGTGTTCTGCTTAACAAACCAGTTTCATTTGTCTACTGGTTCCGGATGCGGCTGGTAGGTGGTGGCTGGGTGGGTCGATGCTTCGCTGCAGATACTGACTATCACTACTGATCGCCACGATATTTACTTGGGGACAGTGGTCTATCGGCACCAAGCTCATTATCAACATTTTTCGCGGGTTTTATTTATAAAAAACCAAACCGAAAACGGGAGGCACATCGATGTTACTGTTATTTTTTTTTTTTTTTATTTGTAGAGAAATATAAATAGGTGATATGGCGGAAATTAGTAGTAGAGTCAACTACAATCAATAGCCCACTTTCGGAGGGGAGACCTTCTTAAAATATGAAAAAACACCCATTTTTTTTTTTTTTTCGATATTGATTTTTAGAGAAAAGCCACATCAAGAATTTTTTGGTAATACGTAACCTTGGGTAATCCGAGTATGATAATAAAGAAGAAGGTATGCCGTTAATAATTGAATGCAAACATCAGACAAATGGCAGCCACGACCACGCATCACCTTACAGGACCAATATCCTTTTCATGAAATATTACCATAACCAAAACGTAAAGTGGCTGCCCCTATGTCCTCGAATCGCCTCACGAATTTCCATCTTTGAAGGATCTTGAATCCCTGACCAACTGGGGCTGTTGGCGTAGACCCTAAGGTTTGCCCATACCGTCGCCGGGTTTTACCCCCCCGACATATCCTCCTTTTTTTTCACGTCGCTGTGCGGTAGGGACGTCCGGGATAGTTTTTGTTATTTGTCCGGGTTTGTACTCTTTTTATCCATTGAGTAACCGTATACTTTTATACTACTAAGACTTTAGGTTATTTAAAAAACGAACAGATCTAATACTTAGGGTCAGGGCATAGCTTTCATTGGTTTCAATCATTGAAACAAATCAGTGGAATTTTTTTGAATTTTTTTGACAGGTCTGGTGTAGCTATCATTGAAATGTGATGTCATTGAACAAAGATGTCAGTGAAAAATGAAATGGAAAATATTTGTGCCTTGTGTGTCAATTTTACAATTGAGGTTAGACTAGATCATTAAGATAACCACTGACAGTCTGGAACAAAAAGAAATTCGAACATCTTCATTGGTCCGCTGGTACTGTGAAACGAGGAATGACAAATCAGGTGATCATTGAAAACGGTTACATCATTGAAAAAATTAAAATGAATTTTAAGCAAAATATTTGGGCTAAATTAAATATTTAATTGATAAACAATTCTTGAACTCTTTACCTTCATTTTGGTACCAAACTTAGCAATTATTTCTTGTTTAATTGCTTAAAAACCCGAATGAAAATTATCAATGATGAAAACCAATGAAAGCTATGACCTGACCCCTTAAGATACGAAATTAGTTATCGAACACAACTTTTGTGCTGTCATTTTTGTCACAATCAAAACAGATTTTCTTATATGTTCAAATCAGACACATAAGGAGATCAGAAACTGGCTTACGTTTTACCCTCCGGATTAAGCTAAATTTTATTTTTCCGTTACTTCGTGTATGTGAATAAATGGGAATCAATAGGTTTGATTTCGCTACTGGAGCTGTTCGATGTCACTTTTTTTCGCCCCGGTACACGTCCATCGTGTTCGAGGTAAACAGTGCTCGCACCGGGAGCACTCTGAATCGCCCCAAGTTTTTTTCGGGGCGGAGAATTTCGGAGCTGTTCGAATCAGCTGAAAACAGGAGCACTTCTAACGCGTTCGATGTGAAACCAAACCCAAGAATTTTTTTCAGTTTTTTGACAGCTCCGTTTACAGTATGACAAGAACCGGAGCGCCCGGGGCTGGTTACATCGAACAACCTAAATGTTTTCGTTCGGTTTGACAGTTCATTTGCTTGTTTGTTTTGTTTTTAATTTGTGATTACGTAAGAGTTACTAAAATTCGGATTTT
>CAKKXW010000003.1:78342455-78396191 GCA_920937365.1 Sphaerophoria rueppellii
GCTTTAGAATTGATTGATGGAGCTGCTATTAGGAACACACTTATGTATGTTTGTTTTTTATCTTGCCTTCCCTGCCCTTCCTTGTGCTAGCGTGTGAAAACATACACAAAGAGGAAATTCTGCTTTTTTTTTGTTTATTTAATTAATTAAAAAATAAATCTACGTTATGTAAAACAAGCTATGGAATAACAATTAGAGTAGAGAAATATTGTAATAAATTTTCCTGGAACCATAAATAACCAACAAAGAATTTTTGTTTGATTTTTGCAAAAATAAAATGCAACGTGTGTAAAAATAGATAAGAAGATCTCGCCTCATTATGCAATGCTTCACATCTGGCTGCTGTCGGTTTCTACTTTGAGGCGCCTACGATGTAGCCTTTGGCGATGAGGACACCTCGACAGCGAAGATGCACTTGGTATCGCACTACCCAGTCGAGGACAAACTACCCAATTTGAGATCGCTCCAAGTTTCGTCGTTCAGAATGATTTCTGGGTCGCTGTGGGTCAGCAATAGAATGTCATTTTTTGTACAGAATTCCTGCATGGCGGTGGGACGACACAACATGACGATAGATTGATTTGGGCAATTGACGGATGAACTTTGGAGTTTTCTGTGCAATTCGGTGAGTGTTTCGTGGTCCAAGTCGGACACTCCGAGTTGACAGATTTTCTTGTTCAGCGCGAACTGTTCGAGTTCGACCACAATTCATTTAGCTCTTCGTGGATTTTTCATTCTTGCTGCCCCATTTGAGAATGCCATAGGATGAATCGCCTTGGACCGCAGTCGGACGGCTTTGGATGATAGGCCAGGACGACATTGTCCACACAATTGACTTGCAGTATATTCAAGAGTGATGTCATGGCTTTGTTCAGACAATCGGTGGAGTGTTTGTTGAGGAATATTTTAGCGCCAATGCTTATGTCGGGGCGTTCATGTTCGCCGAGTGTGTCCTGTAATTCCTTGATGTTCCGATGCAATTCCACCGCTCGCGAGGTTAACCGATACACCAGGATCTTTGAAGGTGAGCTTCAGCCCATCGGTGAGTTCTTCAGTGACTTGCGACCTGGGTTTCTTGTCGATATTGAGGATGTTTCCGGTACTGAAGACAATTGAATCATTGTCCGATAATAATTGGGAAAGATTGTTGGTCATCTTGTGCAATCGACTACTGCAGACTGATTTTTAAAGTGTGTACACACCGTGAGAAGTTGATGAATTTATAAGTTTTTTTTTGGTGTTGTTGTTGGCGATGAATGGGTGTTGATGGTGGGGGAGCACGCGGAGGAGAGGAGCACGAACTTGGAATATAATAGTAAAACTACAAATCACGAACTAACTTGTTCTATCGCACTTTTAAACAAAAATAACCACTTCAATTCCCCAAACCGCGAGCCCGATTGGGATGATTACGTTTTGACAAATCAATGACAGCTGATGTCTACGTTACGTAAACTTCACGGGGTGAGTTCGATAATGAAACCATTTGAAGTTGGGCGACATTATATAGATTCGTTTGTTTTTACTCGTTAGTTGAGTTGTGCAACGAAACTTTATCTAACGGTTGGCATTAATTTGAACAATGGCTGTTCAAGAGTTAATCCAGATTAAAAAAAAAAAAAAAAACACATAATGATTTTATGAATTCAGCTGTCAGTGATTTTTTCAAACAATGGTTCTTCGTCCTCAACAGCGAAATGAAGTTTGGAGGTTTTATCGGAAGGTAAAACAGCTGCCTCAAGGTCATCGAGCAAGAACCGATGCCTGCAGAGATAAACAAGGGAACATCATAGTAGAATCGCAGTCAATGCTGGGGATTTGGAAAGACCACTTCTGTAGACTGAAGACGACGAACAAAACCCCTCCATGCCGTCAGACAGGAGCCCTTCATCGGACACGATGATAGCCAACAACTCCGTGAACCCAACCTAGAAGAAGTGAAAACCGCAATATCACGACTGAAATCCAACAAAGCCGCTGGAGCAGATGGTCTAGCTGCCGAGCTGTTCAAAGCAACAGGCGACGAGCTAGATAGGAGCATGCACCAAATCATCTGTAAGATATGGTCAGAGGAATGCATGCCCGATGAATGGAACCTCAGCATTGTTTGCCCGATCCTGAAAAAGGGAGATGCTTTATACTGCGCCAACTATAGAGGAAATAAGTCTACTAAAATCGCCTACAAGATCCTCTCTGCCGTAATATGTGAACGTCTGAAGCCTTTCGTCAACAATCTGATTGGTCCTTATCAATGTGGCTTCAGGCCACGAAAGTCAACCATCGACCAAATTTTCACGTTGCGGCAGATCCTGGAAAAGATACGATCTGCCAAACTCTATTCCCGTTCCACATCATCCACACTCCCAACGAACAAAATGTTCGCTCGCGTACAACCTCAAAAATCATTCTTGCCTTGTGTTTTGGTTGTTCATTCGCGGCGTATTAAAAACTTTCATATGAAAGAAATGTCAAAATCGACGAATTTTCGTTCATTCGTTGATCGTTGTTCGTGCTCATGTGAATAGTGCTAAAAAAATGATAACTCGTTCGTTCGATCACTGATGAGACTCACTAACTCGTTCACTGAAGCGGTGATTCGGCCCCAGATTTTTGAAAGACACTGCCTCTGGTGTTGACGTTGGAGTTCTGCACTATCTTCTCAAGAACGATGTTAAAGAAATCGCATGACAGTGCATCGCCTTGTCTGAATCGTTGCCAACATTGATGGAGCAGTGTGAGTTCTCCATCGTCATTTTGCACAAGCGAACGAGCTTGGCAGGGATGCCAAACTAGACATAGCTTTGTACAGTTCGTCTCTGTAGATGCTGTCATACGCGGCCTTAAAATCGATGAAAAGGTGGTGGGTATCGATTTGGAGTTCATAGGTCTTTTCCAGGATCTGCCGCAACGTGAAAATTTGGTCGATGGTTGACTTTCCTGGCCTTAAGCCACATTGATAAGGACCAATCAGATTGTTGACGAAAGGCTTCAGACGTTCACATATTACGGCAGAGAGGATCTTGTAGGCGATGTTTAGTAGACTTATTCCTCTATAGTTGGCGCAGTATAAAGCATCTCCCTTTTTCAGGATCAGGCAAACAATGCTGAGGTTCCATTCATCGGAGGAACAACTCAGCAGCTAGTCCATCTGCTCCAGCGGCTTTGTTGGATTTCAGCCGTGATATTGCGGTTTTCACTTCTTCTAGGTTGGGTTCACGGAATTGTTGGCTATCATCGTGTCCGATGAAAGGCTCCTGTCTGACAGACGGTGTTTTGTTCGTCGTCGCCGTTATACGGTCTACAGAAGTGGTCTTTCCAAATCCCCAGCATTGACTGCGATGCTACTATGATGTTTCCTTGTTTATCTCTGCAGGCATCATCAGTTCTTGCTCGATGACCTTGAGCCAGCTGTTTAACCTTTCGGTAAAACCTTCGAACTTCATTCCTGCTGTTTGATCTCTCAACATCCTCGATCTGACGCTTCTCATGCTCTCTATTTTTTCTCCTGAGAAGCCTGCGTTCCTAGAATATAGAACTCTCCATTGCGTATTATTTTGTTTTTTTTTTTTTAAATAAAATTTTGCACCTGAATTCAAAACATTGAAATATTTATTTTACTTTACACAGCTGATTTTGACACAAAACAAGCACAGAAAAGTATGCAACATATTTGGTCTACTCAACTGAAAAAAATTGTCTACCATTATACGAATTTCTTTTGCAGTTGTCTTCAAGTTAGTTGTCTTGATTACAACTCAACTAAGTGGAGTTGTGATCCATAATAGGGTCTTATGTTACACTTCGTAATTTTCCCCCCAGTCATCTTAGCATCGAGATTTCAATGAGAATCTCATCAGGTGGAACGTGGAACTGACCAACTGTATCCCTCAAACGTTCTCCGTGTCCGCAAGTAGTTCTCAAAAGAAAAAAAGCCCCTTTTATTATTTCCATAAATTCTTTTTCATTTTTTTATTATTATTTCATATTTTCTTGCAGGAAAAGAAAAAGGATGAAACAAAATAATTATTTATGTATATGTATCTATATATCCATTTAATATTACTTAATTTTGTTTTAAACTAAAAAAAAAAAGACCCAAACTGATTTGTTTGCTTTTCGATATTCGTTACTTGCATGCAACATGTAGAATAAAGCTGTTTGTTTTTGTGTTTTTTGTTTTACAATAATTCTTTCATTCTTAAAATTTTATTTCTCTTGTTTGCACGAGTCAAAGTTATATAAAAATAGAATTAAAAATTGTTAAAGCAATTCAACTGCTCGCACTGACTGCGATGCCCTTGTTGTTTACACGAAACACTATTGTTGGTTTGTTACATTTTGGTTTAACATATTTAAATTGTAGAACATTTTCGAGATAGTGAGAGTGAAAATAATTTACATTTTTGCATTTTTTCGTTTTTTTCTTCAATTGGCAATTAGTACTACATTAAAGTAATTTAATTTAAAAAAAAAAAAGAAAAAAACTAAAATCTGAAAAGAAGAAAAATTAAAAATTCCTTTAGTTAAATTTTACTTTAATTTTATTTGTTTATTCTTTTTAATATATAATATATTTTATTTTTAATTTCTAACGATGTTTGTTTACTTTAATTAATTTTTGTTATTTTTTTTTTCTCAATTGCCACTATTAACAGTACATAATTATAAATTTGTTTGTTGTTTTTTATTTTTAATTATTTTATTTTTATGACTTTATGAACTGAAAAAAGGAGAAGATTAAGTGTTTTTCGTTTGTATTACAAAATTTGTCAGTTAGTTTTTGAGAAAATGAATCGAGAAGAAAGGAAGATGCCTAAAGGTATGCAATGTTTTACTAATTTTAGGTTATTTATCTTTTATTATTTCTTTGAAACTTATTTTGAAAGAAAAAAGAAAGTGTTTAAAAATATAAAAGAATTACTATTTTAAGCCCTACGAATACAGTGGTGCAATTTAAAGGAAATACATGAACAGAGAGGTCGATTTAACGGTTTTTTTTTTCTTTGCATTTTAATTAATGAGTTGATTTATTGATTGGTCTATATAAAAATACACTATTTACTTTGTTCATTATATTTTACATTTAATATTACCTTCTTTTTTAATTAATTTATTTATTTATTTGTTTTTTCTCTAAAATTTGTGTAAATTTGTAAAAATGTTATTCTTATACCCGGATAGACGTTTTTTTTTTGTTGTTTTTGTTTTATGCTGTTGTTGGTTGTTTGATTTTTTATTTCTACTTACACGTACATTCTATTCTTTGTATGAAAAACGAATTATTTGAGGATGAGGAGGAGAAAGTCTGACTTTTTGTTGTTGTTTTGTTTGTAATTAAATAATCCTTGTCTAGGTGTTTGCTTTGAAGGTGTGTTGATGGGGCGGGTCGGTAGGAATATGAAATGAGCAACGAGTACATGAAAAAGAGAACTGAGAACAAATGATAGTAGTTTGTTGGGAGAACAAGTTGCAAATCGCTCTCTTTGTTTTTGTTTGTTTGTTTTTGTGTAGAAAAAAAAAAAAAATTGGCGGTATGCGTTTGATTTCAGTTCACAACAACTTCATAGGTTTTCTTTTCTTTCTAGTTAGTTGACATTCTATTGCTACCGTCGATTGATGAGTCCATTTGGTGGTTGTTGCTGGCTAGCCGTATGCATAAGCTCCAATTCGACTAGCAGCGGGAAGTGATCGGATGGTATGTGCGGATGTGGACATCCAACAACTTTATTCTCTCGCAACCAATCGTTTGAGACCGGCCCCAATAGACCAAGAGGCACCATACCGGTTTTTGTATAGAAAATATAATCGATAATTCCCTTAAAGTCAAACGTGTAATTCGTATGCGGCATAATGTCCTCGCTGTAGGCCGATGCCAACTTGAAGGAATGAGTATATTCGCTTGTGTCACTTGATAGTAGACGTTGCAGGCATGGCTTATAGCCGAGTTCTTTGAAATCCTGATGATCCATTGAGACACGCCCTTTACCGAGAAATTCAATGACACCAGAATCGGGTAGCGAATTGAAATCACCACACAATAGCAGTTGAACACTATTCGAATCGTATTTGTGTCCCGGTCGGAAGCTATGGCTGGCCTCATCGATGATGGTTTTCAGTTCGTTGCTAAGCATTAGCGTTTGAATGAGTTTGACATCACAAAATTCGGGATCCCAGTGGATGTGCGCCGTGCAAACGAGCAGGGGTTGTGATATTTGATTGACGTCGGTCATTGAGTCCCAGGCGTTTTCTTTGACTTTGAGTAGAGCGGCTAGGCCGATGTTGTCTTTTGGCATGACACGATTAAGCATGTTGTCCGAACCTTCGGCATTGGCCATGGCTAGTTGATTAAATTCAATTAGATGTTCTTTGATGAGTGAGAACCTTGAAAAAAAAAAAAACAAACGTTGAACCAAAATGTTTAATTACATCTATCCTCGTACTTACTTTGATGATCGGAAGAAAATAGCACAACCGTCTACAAATTTGCGTTCATTTTCGCCCATGGTCTTTGCCCGGATTTAGGTGAGAAGATGCCTTCGAAACCGTCGTTCTTGAGTTCTTGCAAAAAGAAACTATAAAATTGTTCCGTTTCGATTTCCTGCAAACTGATAATGTCGGCAGAATAATGTCGAATCTCGTCAAGAATTGCCTGCAAAAAAGAATTCCAAAATTCAATTGTGACAACAAAAAACAAAACCATAAATTCAACCTTTTTTCTATAATCCCAGCTGAGAGCCCAACCGGGACAGTAGCCGTACATTTGTCTAGTAGCATATTTGTCACATAAAACATTGTAACACATCACGGTAAAGATACCTGTCAAGAAAACACCAAGACGCATGCAAGAAATTAGTCGTCAAAGTCATCATTATGAAATAGTTTTCGGTTGGTACTTACAGGACGGTCTAGTTTTGTTGGGCTTCGCTAATGGTATCCATGGTCGTTGCGGTGGAGCTGTTCCGGTAACTGAAAAAAAAAACATAAAAAAAAGTAGAATGAGACGTTACTCAACAAGAAGACTGTTCTAATGACCTTAACAAGTCATAGAATGCTCTCGCACAAGGTTAATTGAGACGATTGCATTGCTTTTGAAGCTAGGTACCTGTACTTAAGATTTTTTGTTAGTTTTTATGATGTGGTTTCAACATTTTCGTCAGTTTACCACACACAACATACATAAGACATAAACCCATCAATTTCGAACTGGATTTTTCATGAGTTCTGTCTTTTGTGGCTTTGTTTGCTTTATATTCTTTTTAATGACGATTTTATTGGCCGAGAAACAAACAGAATGAAAAAAATCTAAAAAGATTTATGTTTGATTAGGAAATTCGAGTTGATAGACGGCGAACGACGACGTGCAATGATGATGACGAAGGTCCATGATTTGTGGACAATGGGATTGAGATGCGAGGCATTTTTGAATGTGATTCTTTCCGTTATGAATAATGGATAGCATATTTTGGGAGGAACAAACATAATTGTTATGGTAGTTACTTTGGATTTGGATACTTATTTCGTTTGGAGATCAGTCCGGGCATCACGTATTAGATCGTTGATTCCGAAAAGAAAACCTTTTTGATGGGCGGAATTTTTGTTATATTCTTTTGACCAAAAAAAGGGCTATTATCTCTCTCGGTAGGTACTTCTGAGAAACTTTTGTAAGACCAAGGATGATTTCGATAAATTTTGTTTCAAGATCATAGGGAGCGGCTTACAGAGCAAAAGGAATGATGGTTTTTGTGTAATGGCATCTTGGGTAAATGCGTGAAGGGAGGAGATTGAATGATTTTTGTAATTGCTCCTTTTCAAGAACAATTAACATAACTTGAGATGTATGAAAGAGCTTAGCTCACGACAAAAGAAGATTAAGATTAGGATTAGGATTATGTAGACGGATCGGATTCATAGCGGAAGCTGGTGTGTATGTGAACTTTAGAAAACTCCATAGAGATATTTAGGTCATTGATTTGTTTTTTGTTTATTTTTTAAAGTGATAACGCGCAATCCATGGGGTAAGCCTTGACGTGGTGGAGCGACTTACGGTAACTACTACTATGAAGCTTAGAGCTATGCGATCGCGAAACTTGTTTTCGCAGAAGGACCTCCCATGGTCGACAGGTCGAAGCGGAGTAGGCTGTTACTACTAATTACCCCACAACGAAAGAGTGTTCCCACCAAGGCACTCCCACGGAGGGACGGCAGCGAATGTATTTCATTTTTGGAATCAACGGTGGCGTCTTCAGTTCCAGTTAGGCCGAACTACTTGGTGAACACCTTTACGGGCTACCTCGACTTATTTAAAGCCCAGGCCGTAAAAGGACCTGGTAATCCAGGTCTGGGGTTGTACGTAGGGGTGACTTCCCGACTACGTAGAAAAGAATTTAGTTGCGAAGCGAGGCCTCGGAAACGGACGGATACACTGAAGACGACCCAAGCAAATGTATAAAGGACAACGAATTTCGGATATGCACGTGGAATGTTAGGTCCCTTAATAGACCGCGTGCTGCCAAACAATTAGCGGAGACCCTCAACTGCTACAAAGCAGACATTACCGCTATCTAGGAAATGCGAAAGGAGGATGAGAAACTGCGACACCTACTATTGTGATTGTTACCGAGAGCAACAACAGCGACTCTTTGGATGCAGATTCGTTGTGGGAAGCAGACTCAGGCAAAAAGTCTTGAGCTTCAAATCTGTAAGCGAACGCATCACGACAATCCGAATCAAGGCTAAATTCGGCAACATTAGAAGAGAAAAAAGACAAGTTCTAAAAGCTCCTTGACAAAACGTATGAGCAATGTCCTAGCTATGACTTTAAAATTGTTAACGGTGGTGGAACAGTCGGACAGCCTGCACGTCACCACTTCCGATAACGGATTCAGGCTGATCGATTTTATTGCGGGACGAAATATTGTGGTAGCAAGCACCTGGTTCCCACATCTCAACATCTATAAAGGTACATGGAGATCTGATAAATCAACTGTCAACCAGATTGATCACATTGCAATCGACGGAAGGCACATATCCACTCGGACCACTACCTCGTCGTAGCCAAGGTAGTGCTACGGATATCCCGACAACGGCCAAAATAAGGAAATGCTGCAAGAAAATTCGACGTCGGACGGCTACAATCGCAAGAGATCGCATACAAAGCGGCGCTGCATAGAAGGACAAGAGCTACTCGTGAGCTTTACGAGCGAAAGAGGAGAGAGGAACTTCGGCTTCTCAGAAGAAAAATGAGAGAGCATGAGAAGCGTCAGACCGAGGATGTTGAGAGAGCCAACAGCAGGAATGAAGTTCGGAGGTTTTATCGAAAGGTTAAACAGCTGGCTCAAGGTCTTCGAGCAAGAACCGATGCCTGCAGAGATAAACAAGGGAACATCATAGTAGAATTGCAGTCAATGCTGGGAATTTGGAAAGACCACTTCTGTAGATTGTAAAACGGCGACGACGAACAAAACACCGCCGTCAGACAGGAGCCTTTCATCGGACACGATGATAGCCAACAATTCCGTGAACCCGACCTAGAAGACGTGAAAACCGCAATATCACGGCTGAAATCCAACAAATCCGCTGGAGTAGATGGACTAGCTGCTGAGTTGTTCAAAGCAGCAGGCGACGAGCTAGATAGGAGCATGCTACAAATCATCTGTAAGATATGGTCAGAGGAATGCATGTCCCATGAATGGAACCTCAGCATTGTTTGCCCGATCCTCAAAAAGGGAAAAAGAGGAATAAGTCTACTTAACATCGCCTGCAAGATCCTCTCTGCCGTAATATGTGAACGTCTGAAGCCTTTCGTCAACAATCTGATTGGTCCTTATCAATGTGGCTTCAGGCCGGGAAAGTCAACCATCAACCAAATTTTCACGTTGCGGCAGATCCTGGAAAAGACCTATGAACTCCAAATCGATACCCACCCACTTTTCATCGATTTTAAGCTATGTCTAGTTTTGGCATCCCTGCCAAGCTCGTTCGCTTGTGCAAAATGACGATGGAGAACTCACGCTGCTCCATCAAGGTTGGCAACGAGCTTACGGAATCTTCGACGTCAAAAAAGGATTCAGACAAGGCGATGCACTGTCATGCGATTTCTTTAACATCGTTCTTCAGAAGATAGTGCAGAACTCCGACGTCAACACCAGAGGCACTTTCAACTTCTCGCGTACGCCGATGATATTGATATAATGGGAAGAACACAGCGTGATGTCAATTGGCGCCTTTGTGAGAATTGAGACAGAAGCGGCGAAAATGGGTTTAGCGGTAAATGAGGGAAAAACGAAGTATATGCTGTCTTCGAGGAAGGACACCCAACACCGACGGCTGGAACAGAACGTCACAATAGACGCATACAACTTCGAGGTAGTAAAGGAGTTTGTCTACCTAGGCTCCGCTATAAACACGGGCAATAACACCAGCGCCTCTTAAGGACCGAACTGGCTGGCGGAGACTATTGATTGAGGCCTAAGTCCACAGCGGACTGTAGCGCCACCTTAAGTAAGTAAGTAAATTAGCAATATAAAGTTGCTTCTTTCGTCATTTTACTTATTTTGAGCATAAATTACATTTGTTTATTTAGGCATTTTGTGCTCACTCGTCCTCCCTTTTTCTGAGCTCGTCGGTTGATCTTTGAACACTCAGAAACAGTGCCTTGAACGATAAAGGAACATAACTTTATTGCTCTTAACTGGGACTGTCAAACTCAAAATTTGGTTTTTTAGTTCGCTGTGTTAAGATGTAAAAAAAAAAGCAAACGCCTTATGAAGAAAATCTCGTTCCATTCGATCTTTCAAACTATCAGAAATATTATCGTCTCTTTCTCTCTCTCATCCCGTATTCTGTCTCTAAGCTCTTTGAGCGCAGTAGGACGATTCAGAGTGTTCTTCAATATGCTAAGGCCTCGCCATCGCAGCTAAGCGCTTTGAGCGCAGGAGGCTGAGCGGCAGCTCTAAGCGGCGTATGGCCAGACACTGAGCGGCTGATTTTGAGCGATTAGTAGTTAAAATGCCTTTGTCAAAAACAGTTCGCCGTATTTTACTGTCAGAAAATCGTTTGTATGTGTACAAATTACTTAAACGTATACAAAAAAGAAGACGATTTGGTATTCATCCGATTAACCAATTAAGATCGGAGTTTGAAGAATTATTTAATCATTTACTTTTGAATCTACCTACATTTCCAGATAGATTCTGGCAATATCTACGTATGTCTATCGAATCTTTTGATTTGCTGCTTGAAAAAGTGCGTCCTTTGGCCATCTTTACTTCTTGCCGCTCAGAACAATTAAAACAGATTTGGTTGCTGAGCGGCTCAGAATTTTGTTTCGCCGCTCGCTCATTGCGTGGCCGCTTCTATGTGATTTCATATGTTTTATATTTTTTTTCCGCTCAGCCGCTCAGCCGCTTACTGCGTGGCCGAGGCCTAAGACGAACAAACTGAATCTCTTTTTTTTATGTTTACAATCAGTTCTCTAAATTACTTCTTTTCTTAAGAGGAATGAAAAGGGCCCTCCAAAATTCCGTCAGACTATCAAATTACAATTCCAAATAAAATGTTGGTTTCGAAATCGAAAATGCAACAAGAAACCAGTGAAAACCAATCATCCATCTGTAAATCTAATAATTCTTTTTTTTGGGTTTCTTAATTGATTCCATCCTTCTAATTTGTTATTCTTTCTCCAAATTCGTTTAGCCTCAAAAAACAAAAAACATGGCAAGCAACATTTACAAATCAGTCATACTCTGATAAACACAATGAGCAAAATACAAAAACCAAAGACAATCAAACAAACGCAAAACTTCACGTTCAATAAATCGTAACGCCACCATCACCGTCCCACCTCGCCACAACCATTTAAATATTTGAATCTATTCAAATGCGATTGCTATACGAAGTGTGAAAATTGGAATACACTCTATTTGTCTTGAAGAGAATTTCGAAAATCCCACAAGACTGATTTGGAAGTCACAGTTTTTACGCCGATCTTAATCTATGAATCTACCTACTTTTAATTTCAAAAGAACAAAAAAGAAGACCCAAAAAAGTAAAACGCATCAATCTATTTCCGGGTGTAAATCTGTCTTTCTTTTGATACCCAAAACGATTTCACCAAAATTAAAAGTGTTCATTGCATTGAGAGTATTTGTCGTGTCGTAGCATTTCTCTTCTGCACTTACAATGTACATGTTTTGTAGGGCGACGAGCACGCGCGCCGAAAGTCGTTTGCAACAGGGTCGACCTCTAAAAAAAAATTATTATTAATTCAATCTCTTCACTTCACTTGATTTCCTTCTCACTCTCACCACCCAACAGCACTGTGGTGGCGTACCTAGTTCTGAAGTTGTTGTACTTGTCTTCTAATTTTTTTCCACAGAATATCAACTGTGTGCCCATAACTCCTCTCAGATTTTTTTTAATTCAAAAAGAAAGTGAAATTGAATTCGAAAAATAATTCAAAACAGCCATATAATTGAAGAGGAGAAAAAAAAAAGTTGAATAACGTAGGAAGCTTCACCAATAACAGCCCACTCCGCCATCGCCGCCTTTTCAACCATCAGCAGAAGAGTTTATTGCTGTATTTTAATGTTTTCACGTCCGTCGCGACTTCTTCTCGGTCTTTTTCAGACCATCCTTGTGTTGGCCAACAATCACAATCACCATCATCATCATCGTCATTGGAGCTCAGTATAAACAGATTCCCCATTTCGAAGAGAAACGTGTTTCTTTCTTTCATAAACTTGTACTAAGCAGAATCACAGTCTGGCTTATAGACTCATAATACAAACTATAGGCTTAGAGTTAAATTTTATGGAAGTACCTTTTGTTTTCTTTAAAGAAATTGCTTTTCGGTAAGCCGGTTTGGTGCCACAATGAAGCCCGATGAATTTCCATTCAATTGGTGCGCTTTTTTTTCTCAAGTTAAATAAACTTCCGTAGAGGTAATTTGAACACGTCTCTTCTTAGCCAACTTAGTGTTGTAAAAATATATAGGTATGGTCGTAATCAAGTGATCCGGTCGTATGATTCGACTCGACTTCGTCATCGAGACGATCGCACACAGTGGTTTATGTTCAAAATATCAAGAACAGAATAGTAATTGTTGATCAATCACTAAGCTATGATGACAAATCTGTGTTCTTCATAGTCTTGGCGAGAGATTTTAAGTGTTAATAGTTGGGAGCTTTGCCTCTTTGGTTTGGTGGAAAAATGCACTAAACCAAGAGTTCATGAGCTTTCGAAAAAAGGTTCAGCACTGTAAGATTCAATAAATACAAGATTCTCCCTTTAGAACTCCACCATTGGAAGTAAATCAATTAATGATTACAATATATTCAGATAAACCAATGGAAGATGAAACGAACCATAACATGATTTCGTTTTATGACAGTTTCTGGCTTGAAAAGACATAAGAATCCAATTTAGAAACATAACGTTACGTTATTTGCTGAAATATAAGCATGCTTTAGCTTTGTCTTCTTTGCGTAACGATACAACCGCTTTGAGTTTGGTTTGAATGACATATCTCCCTCCATTTTTTTTTGTTACAATTTTTTACAGCTGTCAAACAAAGCAAATGATCAGTAAATTTGCACTAGAGCTCCCGTTTGAATTCATATTACGCAACATTACGTACGAAACGTGAGGTCGAAGCTCCATTAGGAGTGTTTCTTCTTTACATCTGATATCTGAGCTCAGAGCTCCGAACTAAAAAAGAAAAACGCCTCATGTGATAGCATGCATTGAATTCCTATGACTGAGTTCGTAAACGACAGGCGAAGCCAAAGCTAAAGTGTGTTTTGTGTGTCAGCCATAAGTGTCACAAGATAGCCCTATAATCACACAGTACACAGAATACAAGGTATTATATTGCGCATCTCTCAGAGACCAAGATGGCAGAAGTGAGAAGCAAAAGAACGATCGACAAAAAGAATAATGTCCAGAATAAGACCAACAACAATTTTTTGTTGTATTTTGACATTTAGGTCTCTGAAATGTGACATATGCGCGAACTTTGGTGGAAGAAAATCGGGAATATAATACCTTGTATTCTGTGTACTGTGCTACAATCAGTTCCCTGTATGGTTAAATTATAGACTCCACCTTAAGAGTTACACTATGTGAAGTTAAAAAAAAAAACGATTGATTAAAAAATACTCAGAAAACCTAATGCAAAATGGAACGTTCTCGAAACCTTTTTTTATTCATTGGGTTTAATGACAATGTCTAACTTGACAGGAAGATAAGAAGGCATTTTATGACGCTAGTCATACTTAGTTCGATAAATGTAAGAATTTCCAGTCGCTCTTTGATGAAATTAGACATTTAGACATTTTTAAATTAAAAATGTGACATTTGAGGTTTCAAGAAACATTATTTAAGTGAAATCTTATGCGGCGTTTATTGTGATCAAATGTACTTTGGATGGCAAAAAATGTGTGCGATCGATTGATGCATCTTGAGCGGGATTTTTGGTTTTTGTTTCGATGTAGCACAAAAAACCAATCTTGTTAGTACTTATTGTTACATATACAGGGACGTACGATATAAAGCTGTCGGCTGATCGAAAATGGACAAAACATAAAGCTTAGTGTAAGAATCAACAAGCTAGTTTTGGTTAAAATGTGTCTTAAATGTGGTCTCTAAATTAAATAAATTAATTTTTGGATTAAACAAAAATGCTGTCAAATTCTATATAACAGCGTTACGAAAAATAGTGTTGCCAGAATTACTCTATATTGTAGGGCTGTTTGGTTGATTTTCGAATGAAATTTCCGTCTCAAATTTAATTTAGTTTTAATTTTGAAGTGAAATGTCTGTGGATTAATTTTTGGTAACGAATTTTTTTTATTTTCCGATTGACTTCTTGTATATAAAAATGAAACTGTAAATGTGTTGCTAAGCGCTCGAGAACGGGTATAAAATCGTCTAAGCCATTCATGAAATAATATAAAAATGAGAACAGTTAGACCGTTTTGGCAACAAATGTTGAGGGAAGGTTTGGGTAGTAGTTTAGATGGTTTTTAAGAAGTTTGTTCAAAAATCGCCCTAGCCGTTCATGAGAAACGACCTTAATAGCTGACCCAGCAAACGTTGGGTATAACGGGGAGGCGGGTAGAGAGTAGTAGGGAAGCGGGTAGTGTGGTAGTTGGCTTAAAAAATGTAGCTCTTTGAGGCAGTACGAAGTCTGTTTGGTCAGCTAAAAGTTAATAAATTTGTTGCGATAATTTTTTTTGAAAATTTGGAGTTGAAGAAAAATTCAATGTGGCCTTTTGGACGAAACTCTTCACTCTCTACAAAATTCTTGATGGCGTCCATTGCTGCGCAAGGGAATTGTAATGTGTGTGACGGAGTTGGTTAGATTGTTGATTTTTTTTTTCGTAGCCAAACACCTTGTTTTCATGGCATTTATAAAGTAAGCGTAAGGCAAAACTTGATCAGATAATTCGATAAATTTTTTCCAACATAGCATACTTTCGAATATGAGCATACTTTTGCTGTGTTAACAAAGCCTAAAGGGGCCGACCCATAGAATCCGTCAGTTCGTCAGCGATTTTTCTAAGTAGTGTGAGTTTCACAAACACAAACGCATTACAACAGGGCTGGTCTGCAGTTGAATGGTTAATCTCAGGGGCGCCAAGCTAAATTTGATTGAATCAAGATTTCATCGATTCAATCAATTCTTTTTGTAGGAAGCATGGTGTTTTAACAATTCAATTCAATTCATTTTATTGTATGGTAAATGTACACAAGATACTTAATCCTATATTGTACAGTTTTTTTTTGGAAGAGCCTGGATAAGAAATAGACATACCTATATATTTTGAAACAAGAACAAGAGCAAGAAAAAAAGCTACATACTTCAATTTGATTTATGAGAATTATTGTAAGCACTATCAAAAACACTAAAGGCACACTGCACGGTTTTTATTGTTTAATTTTTTTATTTCCAGTACATTTTCTTGATTTTTCATCCGTAATTTACCCGTTTATGACGCCTATTGTAATACAACCAACAAATAAAAACGATTCGAAATACGATTGAAAAACTATTCAAAACAACCGTGCACACTACGGGAACTCAACGAATTGCAGCGCCTTACCATCAATGCAGAAATAATACACCCCTGAACTCGACTGACAACACAGTCAAAGTTTGACAGCACATACCCCAAAAATTGACAGCACATGCCCTAAAAATGGACATCAACAGACATTTTTGTTGCTTCACTCACGTTAACTGTACAATGTACATGTAGCTAATACCGCTTTACCTGTTACGCATGTGACGGATAGAGTTGCTTAACTTTCTACTTTTTGCGTCCGTTAATCCGTTAACAACTGAATTTGACGAGCAGTCAATTCAATATATTTCCACAGCAAAAAGAAAAGCAATGAATTATAAAAATTATGTGCAAAAAAATTATTTTGACACGATTCTGATATTTTAATTTAAATCTTTTGTTCAGATTTGCAGTTTTTTTGAATATTTTTTACACAAAACAAATGAGACTGTCAAAATATACAACGTATTCTATGGAACGGTTCTATTCGGCAAATACATTAGCAGCAACGTATGCATCGACACTGACGCATTGACGGATTCTATGGGTCGGCCCCTTTAGTAATAATATACGCAGAACAACCACTGTACAGTTTATGAACTGTCAACATGACAAGAAGTGTTCATTTTATTTTTGACTTGTTGTGTTTTCACTTTCGCTAGAACTCCCAGAGTGATTTTGTTTTTTCAAAGGTTGTAGAAGAATGCATAAAATATGGTAATCTGTTTGAGGTCAGAAGCAAGGACTGAACTCTAGTGCCAGCTGGCCTAAGAACTTTAGGTTTAGGCATACAATATGTATGTTATAGAATTTATTAAAATTTGTGTTTCTCTCTGAACCACTGTAGAATGCGCTCCGCCAATGCTCCGGGAGCAAGCGAAGACGGCAACGCTATAGCGACGCACGACTTTAGAGAGGTGAAAGTGACCTACAAATTACTTCCGTGTGACTGTGTTTTTGAAGAAACCCTGGCGGTTCAATAGTGAATGCAACAACATGGCCTGGTCACATAGTCATACGAAAACAAAAAACAAAAACATAACACGACGCTAACCACGGGTGGTGCTGGTGCTAGTGCCGCTTTTACTGCTGTTCGACTGCTGGTGGTAATTAAAGAAGATGATGCTTCTCATCGTGTCCAAGAGTCGTCAATATAGATTTGGACATAATCACTTTATCGAGACAGCACCAAAGACGTTTAAATGTTTTTTTTTTCCCTGCAAGTTCAACAGAAATGGAAACACGCCTCTCCCTGACCTACCGTATCAAGAATCTCCGAACACACAAATTTCTTTCACTTCCACTTCCACTTCAACTTCTATATGAAGATTTATGTATTTTTTTAACGCCAAATTACCATAAGATTATTTTTAAATTTTTTTCTTTTAATTTATAGCCACTTTGGTGTTGGGGAGAGCCCTATGTTCGGTTTTCTGTATTGCGAAAGCAATAATTTCGAATTGTGCCTTAAATTGCGGATACATGAGAATATAAAAGAAAAGAAAAGGAAAAAACGATTTCTTATTCAGAATTATATAAACCTTGTAAATTTGAGAAGCTAATTAAAAAACAATTTAAGCTGATATTCTAGTCTTCCTTTTATTTTGTTGTGGTGTCTTTTGGGACTTTCACTTTTCTTGGGCAAAATTAGTTTGGTGGTATTACGTGATCTTAAATTTGGCTCTGCCATGGAACCTTTAGTGTTTGGATTAATTTTTTGTCTAATTTATTACTACGCCCAGGTGCTGGAAAGTTAATAGATCTTAAGTGGAGTTGTTGTTTTGGTGGTTGAACATTGTAAGTTATAATTTAGTGTTTTGTATGGGGAAACTTCAGTTTAAGGGAAACAGAACGTTTAGAGCTTGAAAAAGTAATAAAACGAGATGAATTTTTTTTGGAAGTTTGTTGGAAATTAAAAACTCATTTTATGGTATTTGATTTTGAGATAGCGACTAGATTGTAATGAATTTTGGGAAACTATTAACAAACACTTTCGTTTATGAAAGTTTCTTCATTTTGTTGAAACAATGAGATCCCATCATTTGTGATGATAAGAGAATGGTTGTTATTGTCGATAGCAAAATATAAACTAAAACAAGTATGTAAGCCGGCCAAGGCCCGAAACCCCATCCCCACTACTCATTGTACTCATTGTCAAGGGCTGACTGAAGCCACCAGAACAGGTTCTCCTGCTTCACCCTATCGTTTCGGTCCCGTTCGGACACAGCCCTACTGAACCGAAGGAGCTCTCCTCCGTCTTGATCGACGGATCTTCGCCTGACGTGGTAGATTAGCGGCACCGCCAATCTGTCCTGTATCGGACCGCATCTATCTAAAAAGAGGAATGGCTCTGGTGGAATGAAGTCGCTCAAGCGTGCACCATCAAAATATTCGTCGTTCGGATAGAACGCCCCAAAGAACAAATATTCGTCGAGGACATAGCTCTCGCAATGGACCCCGAACAAGTGTTTTCACGAAATTGTCTATTCTGTTGATCTGAGCCCCGTTGTATAAAACCTCGTTAGAATAGTAATGTACACAAGAAGACAGTGCCGAAGACACTGCCTCTCGAACACCCGAAGCCCCTCCATTTGCGATGGTGCAACGTTGAATCACACTGGACAGCCATAAACGAGCATCGGCCGTATGAAGGACATGTAGCAAATTACCTTCACTTTGGGGTCAAGCCGACTGCTGTGAAACAGCCGTTTTGTCAGAGCGAAAGTTCCTCTGGCCCTGGTCAGAGCAGCACTTATATGTCTGTCGAAATATAAGTACTGATCCAGCCAGATACCGAGGTACTTCACTTCACTTTTGCTCGTTAATTCTGTCCGTGAGGCCCAACGATGACATTTCTGGACATTTATTTTCAGTTTCCAATCATCGCAATATCGCTGAATCTTCTGAAAGTCATGTTGCAAGAGAGTTCTAATGACCTCGACCTTTGGAGCAGTTCTGTACGCAATCAGGTCGTCAGCATACACAATTGCCTGGATAAGGCTACTTATCAGATCGCTGGTGTAAATGCTGAAGAGGATCGGCGAATTAACCGCTCCCTGTTGAAGACCACTTTTCATTTCAAAGGTGGTGGTAGAAGTTACATTTCCACTTTTTACAACAAACTTTCTACCGTTGAGCACATCATAAAGCATATACAATAATGGTTTACTGATGTCTAGTCTGGTGAGTTTTAGGTACAACCCCTCCAACCATACGGTGTCGAAGGCCTTCTCTAAACCCACCAGAACAGCACCCGTGCATTGTTTCTTGGACTTGTTCCATTGTACATTGTATTGGTACAGAAACGAGCTTAGACGTGGCATGAATGGTGTCATGTCCTGCCTTGAACCCGAACTGATTATCCGGAATTATTGTGTCGATGTACATTGCTTGAAAGGATGAATGCAACCTGCTATTTCACTAGAGCAATAACCGTAAAAGTAGCGATAGAACAAGGAGAGACACACTACTTACAACGCTAAGTGGTCTAAAGGGGTGAATGCGTCAGTGATCTCTCTATCATCACCAATCATGCTTACATCTCTTTTTTGTATTCCATCGAAGAGGCTAAAGTAAGTAGCTGGAGCACCAGTCCAGAGATGTGAATTGTACTCATGCTTTGGACGCATATAGGATCAGACGGGGAGACAAATTTCTTGCACCGTCTTAAGAAACCCAAGCGTTTGTGCTCGGTCCACAAGAGTTGGTCAGTGATGCACATACTGAGAATATAGAGATGTTCGGTCTCATTGGTGCAAGTGCTACTAATGGACAGTGGCAAGGGGAGTATATCTCGCTTCAACGATACAAGACAGCATTGAGTTTTCGAAGCATTAATCTCCACACGGTTTTTAATTCCCCATTGCACAATGCTGTTTAAGTCAGAGTTTAATGAGCTTATTATATTTTGTCATTGCAGTTCCACATCCGAAGAGGAGGGATGTGAATCTGTAAAGGAATATGAGAAGCTAAGGGTATTATCGTCAGCGAAATAATTTACTGGATTAGAAGTAACAGACAAGAGATCATTAATGAAAATGAGAAAGAGGGCGGAGACAAAACGGAGCCCTGAGGGACACCAGCAGTGGGTTTCAGACTTGAATCCGTATTGTACGGTTCGAAAGAAAGTTTCTAATCCAACGAAGAAGAGATTCATCGATACCGAAGGCACGCATTTTCGATAAGATTATCCATTTTGAGTAGCTATTTTGTCAGATGTCACTTTTGGAGCTGTCATTTTTTTGACAATAAACCAGTAAAAAGTAGTAGAAAAAACATTCAAGTCGTACCAATTGGTTCAATGCGGTGGAAACCTTCTTAAATTCAATGTTCTTGTAGAACCCACGTCATCTTAAGTTTGACATCTCATGTGTTTCGAGTATCGAACATTTATCTTGACATTTCCTGATTATTGTTTTTTTTAGAGCATTCTGTATTCAACTTTCCACGTATTCGGATCTATTTTACTGAATTGAAATGAAAAATCTTTCCTTCGGAAATCTAGAAAATTTAACAGCAACGATAACACTCTCCAATGACCACTGGAAATGGCGCTGCGTGCGTTTTAAGCAACGAAACAATCGCAAATTAGCAAGACAAGTTTTATAACCGTTTTATATCTCGAAAGGTTGGTGTTGAGGTGCTGTGATTTATTACCTCAAGGCCTTTTTTTTTTGTGGGTTATATTTTTACGTACTATGCCAATTGTCTACAATCGATTAAATATCTAGATAGAGTTTGTAAAGTTATCGAGGACAAAAAGCCTACAGACACGTAAATAAGGACCGCTATGGAACGTTGTAAGGGAAAGCACCGAAGAGAGAGGGATTGAGGCATTTTTTTTTTTATTTCATTTCAAGATACCTTCTTTTAAAATAGACGCAAAGATGATTCAACTACTTAAAAGAGCGATTCAGCCATACAGCTTGAGTCTTTAGTTGCCGTATTTGCACATAATGATACGTCTAGTTCTGATCCATAGTTCTAGATCCATATGTGAGATTACTCAGTGTTCCTCTGAGTAATCTCGGATATGGATTGATTTACTTATGGCGACCTCTGCAAGCGGTAAAACTAGCTCTTCTACGTACAGATGATCATTTAGCAGAAGCCCTGTAATGCAAGAAGGCAGAGCTTAGGGTTATTTGGGTTTATGGATTTGTAAAAAATTACTCAAAGGTCTCATAAATCAACAGACGAAACTGGCAACCAACGGGCGAACCCAAAAAATTACGGACGAATCTCCTGCAATCAACAGGCGAAAAATCAACGGATAGACTCGACAAATCAACAGATAAAACCGGGAAAGGTTAGTTTTCATAAGACTCTAACAACTTTCTGTTAGTGGCTAAGTTTAGAGCTCGACTATCAAATAACAAAAAAAATCACGTGCCGCCCAAGGAAAGAAGTTCAATATCGGTTGCCTTAGCAGTTGTATTGGATGCATTCAAGTTTGATACCCATAGAAAAAATTCCGGTGCATTCCAGGGCTCTGCTTATCAACGATCAACTATCTCCTGTACCCTTGGCTTTATACACGCGTACTTCGATTAGCACCACTGACTGCTTCGATATGAACCTTCATCCCTTCAACGACAACATTTATGATAACTTCTTTACATTCGGATTTTGATAGCATCGTCAAATGGGGTGTCAAATTTAACTCTTCCGAAACTGTCTCCTGGCGTTAAAGCCACTATCCATGAGTGGTACTTGCATTATGAAAGCCTATCATCTCAATATTCTCGGTGTATCACACTCAAAAATGGTTGCGTGACTCATTTCGAATTTGCAAATAAATTTGAATGTAGGTTCATTTAGAAAATTGCAGTAAAATAAACAAAAATAATCACTTTTGCATGACTGTTGGCAGTTGAAGCATGAAACACATAAATTAGCAAACGTTTGCCAAACAAATGAAAAAAGAAACAAAAAAATAGAAACAAGAGCAACATCTCAAGATATAATTTGATGGTCAAACACCAAACTGTGTCACAGCCTAAGACACTAGTGGGTTCTCTCTTGTCTTCATTTTTTTTTTTGTGTTTGTTTTAAATTCTAATAAAAATTGTATCGCAAATAAAGACTTGGAGTGGACACTTCTTGCCCACGTTCATGTCTGGAGAACTAAATCGCCCAAAGTACCTGCACAAACAAACTCTTGTGTTCGATTTAACTTGACATGTGAGTCGTCTAGTATGTTGTCGAGTTTTAACGACCATTTATCGTTAGCCAGGGGGAGATGTCAAAAAGAAAGTAGTATTTAGCAACCAATGTCAGTGTTTATGACATTTTAACAATCACAACGACTATAATGCGGGAAAGCCTTTAACCTGCAGACCATTAACTAGTCATCGCTTTCGTATCGAGATTAAGAAATGTTTGCAAATACATGCCTCGTTAATTTGACGCGCATCAAAATGGTGTTGAGCAACTTTTGTGCAGACGCTGTATAGGCTACTTGTGCGTGAGAAGCCTAATGGTTCGTCCAGACCGGCCGGTCCGTGTTTGGTAGTTTACTCATGTTTGGATTGCGACGACGATGACGGACGGGGCGGTGGAAATCAGATGCGAAGCACAAACGCGTCTGGCTTGATATTAGTTCGATTATGACGAGAAAGAGGCCTACGTGTGCGTCTGCGTGGTCGTTTGCCCGCAATGAGTGATTATTTTCATATCGCTAATGATGGCGCGCGCGCGCGCACGCTGGCACTCGCAACTCGCACAACTCACTTGCGCTGTAAATCTTGCTTGCGAGGGAGCTGTGCGTTTGAATGAGTTTCACTTTTGTGCTCGTTTCTTTTTTTTTTACTTTTTGTTTATTTATTATTTTATAGAAAAGTTTTCTTTTCCTGAATAGTCGTCGATGTCGTGTGGATCTATGAAAAAAAAACCCAAAAACAAAAGAGAATATAGACCTTCTGAGTAATTTTGGAAAGTCATGAAGGTGTTGTACATGGCTCAAAAGTTGCTCTGATTGTAGTGGAATTATTAGCTTGGATTTGTTGCTCAAATTACAGGCCTTACAAACTCAACTATTTCGCCTTGAATATTTATAATATCTTGACGATGACCTTTTAAACAAGAATTAAGATTATAAGTCCACTTCGATTGTAGTATGATAAAATTGTTATTTCTCAACGTGTTTGTTGTTGTTTTTTTTTTTTTTTTTGAAAGAGCTACCTGGCTTCAAATAAGATACTCTTGTGTAGATTTTGTTTTGATTTAGAGCGAGGGAGCATTTACAAGCATTTTAATCAATATGCATAGACAGACGTCTAAAAATTTCAAATTAGTGGTGTGGCATTAGGAAAGCATTTGAAATGAAAATTACATAATAAATCGATGGAAAAGCGGGACAGGTGTGGACAGCGAGCTGGAAGGTCATGTCTCTAATTGTGAATTGATTTTAAATAAACTGAAAGTTGGTGAGGCTCTTTTTCGTCAATTTAAGTTTGAAAGTTTTGATGACTGATCAACTGTGAATGTAAACACAGATTTGCATGCAAATAGAAACGGGTGTAAGCCAATAAACACAACAAGCTTAACAATATAGGCCCTAAAGTGCAATGTTGAGGTACCCCAATTGTAATTATGCGTGTATTTTTTTATATCTATTTTTAACCCACTGCTGCCGATCAATGCACGTTTAAATTTACTACTGCCTATAATTTGAAATTTCTTTGAGTATCGTTTATTGATAAAAGAATTTTCGATTCCTTAACCACTATTTGCATTTGTTTGCATATTTTTATTGATTTAATGTTCCTCATGCACAGAAACTGTAAGATCGTTTGCTAGTTTTGGTAGAGTTCTGTTCTGTTCATTCTATTCAGGAACGATTGTTTTTTTTTTTTTTTTTTTTTAACTTCATTGAATAAAAGTTAAATTAAGGATAACACTGTGAACCAATTGCAAATTTTATTAGAAAAAATAAACTAAAGATAGTTGGCTTCTAGAATTTTGTTTGGGTGCATCTTGTTGGGAAAATTGTCCCAGTTGCAAGTTTCCTCCTCAAAGAAAAATGTTAGTGAAGGAATAAATAATAATTTGTTTTTTTTTTTTTTATTTGGTTTTTTTTTCATTTCTTTTTCTTTGTTGTATTTTATATTTGTTATCAAGTGCTGACTGAAGCCACCAGAACTGGTTCTCCTGCTTCACCCTATCGATTCGGTCCCGTTCGGACACAGCCCTACTGAACCGAAGGAGCTCTGCTCCGTCTTGTGCGAGGACGTCTCGACTGTAAAGGAGCCGCCGATCGACGGTTCTTCGCCTGACGTGGTAGATTAGCGGCACCGCCAATCTGTCCTGTATCTGTAAATGGATGAATCTTGGCCGAATATCACATAGCCAGCAAACTTCTTTAAGATCACAGAAAGCATAGCAGAACTGGTAGAAATCGTTTTCCCAAACATTGCACAGAACATCAAAAATTATCAGTGACTCAGTACTATGTTAAAGGCCAAAAACATCAATACCAGGAACTTCACTATTCAGAATGGAATGCACGGCGAAATACAACATTGTAAGTCCACCGTTGTATATCAATATGGTGTAACAAGATAACGAGTAGCGGAGTACTTTGTAGCGATGGTGAGGGGTATCGGGTTAGTGAGGTATCGATGTGGGGCGGGGGGAATTTTTAGCAACAATTCATATGGTAACTCCGCGAAGTGACGGGAAAACTGCCCCCAAACTTTAATTCCCACTTAGAATTCTTTAGAGCGGGGACAACGTCCCAGTGGTCGGCTTGTGTGTGTGTGTGTATGTGCGTGTGTGTACGTGTGTGTATATGTATGTGTGTATGTGTGTGTTTGTGTGTGTATATGTGTGTGTGTATGTGTATGTGTGTGTATATGTGTGTATGTGTATGCGTATGTGTATGCGTATGTGTGTATGTGTGTGTGTGTGTGCGTGTGTGTGTGCGTGTGTGTGTGCGTGTGTGTGTGCGTGTGTGTGTGCGTGTGTGTGTGCGTGTGTGTGTGTGCCGTGTGTGTGTGCGTGTGTGTGTGCGTGTGTGTGTGCGTGTGTGTGTGCGTGTGTGTGTGCGTGTGTGTGTGTGTTAAAAGTGGAAACAATACAATTACAAAAACATATGATCAAAGTTAATACATTTTTCTGTTTTCACTCGCAAAAAGAAGTACATATATGTACATATGTACTCGCGCTTCTGTAAACGTACCTCTTGCGTTGCCTTGAAACTTATCAATGCTAATAAGGTTTAGATTGTTAAAAAGTTAAACCAACTGAGGAAACCCGGAATAAGTCTAAACAAGCCACGATGCCCTACAGCGCCCATATTTGTCGGCAGAAATTTCCCTCTACCTTAATCCCGACGCTCATTGACAATGACTCTGTATTCGTAAGCTCTTTCGAGGAAGCTTACCCAATTGACGGTCTTAAACAGATTTCATGAATCAATTGTGATTCACTGGACACTGAATTTTTTTTTTTTCATTGGCGGTTGTACTTGTTCAAACAAAAATATGAGTTAGGTTGTTGACGTTTAAAATCTGTTTTGTTTTATGATCGAGATACCCAGAAGCATCCAATTTCCAATACTCATATTCATCTGTTTTGCAAACAAAACTGTGGGTATAACTTCTATTACCTAGGTATGGTAGTAGTGACTACTGGGATAAAAAATGTGATTGGATTTTTTGTCAGGAAATTTCTTAAGTTGTGACGAGTGTCCTAAAAAGTAAATAATTGCTTTCTAAACATTTTCTGGTTAATTAAGCACTGTTACATCACTGTTGCTGAAAAATGTCAATAATCTGCTACCAACCATTGACTTGTTAAATGTAGCAGAAATTGTTTTTATTGCTCCGCAGCTTATTATCTAACGGGTTCCAAAAGGAGGAAGCGCTTTTTATCTATGTCTGCATCATTGTTGAATGTCATCAATCTTCGCCAATCAATAAATTAAGCACAAAACAAAACCTCTGACAACCTGTCACAATCGCCCTATACCCCTATAGCCAAATGCCAACAGCAAAGTCTTCCCTAATGACCCCACAAAACAGGCACAAGTCTTCCAAAAAGGAAAACCTTCTCATCTCCTCTCCCATTCCCGGCTACAATCTTTTTAAGCAAATTACCAGCGGCAAACAGCAAAAACTTTCAATTTCCTCAACAAATTAGAAAATAATATTCTCATGTTTATATGTTTCCTTTTTATTCATTCTTCAAATAGCTGCTACCTCACACTTCTTCGGTTTCCTCTTCTTTTAGACGTAGGAACGTAAGTTGGTATGAAACTACGACAATAATGACACCAGACATGTGCTATTTGCAAACGAAATAAAGAATCTCTATAAAGAACCCATACCAGCCAGAGTCAATTGCTGCAATGCAACTACATCAATAGGCAGCAGCCGGAGCCAAAACGAACGCAGTAGCACCAAGTAGCATCTTCTTGGCCCATCGAAGCGTACAGAACACAAGTCTATGCATCTCAAGACATACCTATAGAATACAGAAATGTATTGACCCGATTGTCTAGTGACCCACTCTTCTTCTTGCAACTTGCAATGAAGTTAGTTTTCATTTTCCGCTTTGGAAAGATTTACCTTACAAATAGGCATCATAGCCATCGGGTATCTATCTATCTGTGTGTAGAAAACGAACCAATGTTGATGGCGTTGAATCTACTCTAGTGTTATGGATGGTGTTTTGTGCCTTGCATCTACTGCATCTACGGGTATAAGTCTATGTTTGGGCTGGAAAAGAAAACCTAAGTGCGAGTAGCAAGTAGCATTTAAAGAGATCTACACTCGTTTGCACAAAGACATCGCAGCGGTGGCGGTGGCAGTAGTTCTTCTCACAATATAACTTGATGGCTGTGTGGAGTGCATGCAGTGATGGTGAATTGATATCTGGGAGTTCTCGTTTGGATGTATATCACGGTATTTGTTTTTTTTTTTCGATAGTCGAGATATAGTACCAGCATAAGCACCTACTGGTAATTTAAAGGCGAAGTATTACATCGTGATTTTTTTTCTTTTTTTTCGATTTCGAGAGAAGGTACTTTTGATTCTTTCTTGAACGTACTGACTTTACTCGTGTTCTAAGGATTTTTTGGGTGAGGGGACGTTCAACGTGGTTTGAATTTTGATTTTTTGTAAATTGACATCATGGTGACCAGTTTTGACAGTTCAACCGAAATGTTTGTTTGGAAGAATTTAACGGCAAAAAAGGTTCTCTGAAAAAGTCAAGTACATACTTCGAGTTATAACTATTTTTCAGAATTGGATAAATTTATACAAATTTATAAAAATAAAACAAACAGGAATAGGTAGTATTTCTGATCACAATGATTCAAAATTCAAGAGAATTTGAAGAATGTTCATAAACACGTGATTTGTTCTTTTTAATTGGGATGTTTAATTTTCGGTTATATGTTAATCAGCAGTATTTATATTCAGATCTTCATTTAAGCTAAATTTGTAAACAGCAAAAAGTAAATATAAAACGCAATAAAAATAAGACTATTAAAGAAAAAGTTGTTGAACAACAGAAGTTCTTGTTTGTGGTCACTATGGCGTATACGTACTTTTTTTCAATTTCAAGTGCTGTTTGGAGGAATTATTTTAATTTTATTGTTAGACGAATTTCACGATCGTACTGCGACTTTAGATTCGACTTCACTACCATGGCTTGGTTCAACCCCAACCTAGGTTCAGATTCTTCATTTCTTTTGGGACAGGTTTACTTGATTCATTGATTGATTGACTTTTGACGTAAAATCAATGCATTCTACCCGCACAAGCTACAGTGACCATTTTAATGGACTTTTTCTAAAGCTTGCTATTATTTAATAAGGAAAATACACTCACACATCTATTCAATAAGCTTGAATATTATTTTGAACAAGCGCACTCGGCTAACCATAGATGGTTTCCCTTGTATCTAACTAAATGTGTGATAATTTTCGAAAAAAAAATGAGGTTGCTTATAAACTTGAAAATATCGACTGATCACTCTTCTTCATTTCCATTTTCGACGACAGTCATGATCTCGCACTAACTCTCCCACTTTACCTCTCCACATTATGACCCCACATGTTGGGTTGGCCGCGTTGACCTCATTAAACGCTGCTGGCAGGCCTTCCGGTTTTGAAACGTTCCATGTTTTTGGCCAACTTAATGCAGTTGCATTTGCCTTCTTCATGGCTTTTTAGGCCTGGCTCTTCTTCGCGATTGTGTTGAAACGTGCGTCGTATGCTATTGCCTTTTGAACTGGGTTTCTTCTTTGTACATGACAGTACCAGCTTAGTCCGTTAGGGGGTTTCCCCTTATATTCGCTCTTGCTGGTGGTTTTCCCAGTTTCCTCGCAGACGTTATGTGTTGACTTCCTCTGCCTGGCCTCCTTGACAAAGGCACTAAATCGTGCTCTTAGGAAGTCCAACGTTACACTTGTGTCCAATCCTAGCTGGCCCATTCTTTCGATTAGCACCTGTTTCTTAAGCAGGTACATTGCCCCTAAGCTGGCGGCCTAGTATAATTCTTCTTCGTTCTCAGACATGGCTGGCTGGTGTACCTCTTTCCACGGGTATGGACCTTAAATGTGCCTGCTCAGTCGCCAAATTGTGATGTGTTTTTTTCTTGCAAAACAGCAGGGTTTATGGCATCTGGTAGCACTAACACAGCAAGCAATAGCTCTGGTGGATCTGCAGGTACTAGTACGGCCCCTGGTGGCACGCAAATCAGCAGGAATAAAGGCCCCTGGTATCTAATGAATTACCTCTGGGAGATGAACTGCCCCTGGTGTTGTTATACTTCTCTACCACACTAAACGAATTTTTTACCTCGCGAGTTTTTTCCACGGCTGTATCACTTCTTTCACCACGGCGGACTGAGTTTGATATACTGGTGTCACTAGTGAACTCCTTCACTACGGCGGCGGACTCTATATTTCATTGCTTATTGCAGGCTGACTCAAGAAATTTTAACTTTTCGCACTTGGAAACATCTGGGTCGGAAAATGGGCAGCATATATATTTCGTCTTTTTCTAACTTATGCGGGATCCACTTCCATCCAGAACATTCATTCATCATACATCGAGTGTTTATTCCAAAGATGTTGGATTCTCACTAATGATGACTCCATCATCAGCAAAAAATAACTAATTCACTTTCGGATCTATCACTTTTTCTTCAAGCAAGGACTGGGATAAAGAGCAAAGAACTCACGACGCCTCCCTAGTGCACACCGACTTTGGTTGGGAACTCTTCGATGAATCCTGCGGGGCATCTTACCTTCGTTTTAACTTCCTTGTGATCATCCGCACATAGATTTCCGGAACCCTTCGCTGTCTCAGGGAAATCCACATCAGACCTCGTGGTTTTCTTCCGAATGCCTTTTCGAAATCAACGAGCACAATGTGAACATTTCTTGGGAATCAAGGTGTTTTTCCATTGTGATTCTTAAACTGATTTATATAATTCATAGGACAATACCTATAATTCGACTGAGAAAACTAAAGACAGTAATGGACAGCGAGTAATAAAAATTACTGCATCGGAGAATATTGCAATACCATGTTCCAGAATAAGGATACTAACAAAGCCAAAGCCACCTAAGCTTTGCCTGATGGACACACTCTTTAATAAATAGACCAGGCGTTAATTAAGTGTTCCAAGGGCGCGGTGGTTTTACATAATTCATCCGCATCTCAGTCTCAAAGCAGCATGACTATTGCAATTACATCTTCAGTTGTGAGCTTGGACTCGACTTCGAAGATCTCGATGGTTGAAACGTTTGTAATGAAACCAGAGCGTCCGGACGTGGTAGAGAAGTTGACGAGCCTCAAAACGTACTGCCAAGCCAACGCCATCTTTAGCACAAGTCGTTTGGTTTGACGATGAATGCAAGCTACCATCTAAACATAAGAATACTGCATATCGTCCAAAGCAATATGGAACTCAAAAAAGAATATAAAAGGCTCTGGAACACAGAAAAAATAAGTGCACTTCAATGAAAGCTAAACGTTCAGCTAACCGAAGATAAGACGGATTCACCATTGCAAGATGAAAATCTCTGGATTTTAAGTTTGTAACCGCTTTAGAACGCAACAGGAGAATAGGTGAGAAAGGGCGATGTAATCATCATGAGCTACAAGTGTGTCAAATCAATCGCTTATCAGATATTACGCCAGAAATTAATTAATCACACTCCACTGGACTAGACACGATAAGTTCAAAAATATCCACAGGCCACAAAAACTAAATTCGTTCTAATTGCAAGATCAATTCTGCGAAACCACGTTCTAAGAAAATAGCTATAATAACGTCGTTGTCAACTTTTGTGAATATTTTAAGAACTTTCAATTCTAAATTGGTCCACAGCTAAGCTTCCATAATCCAAAAGAACTGATGGCTCTATTCCGCGGTGAACTACTCTTTGTTGAAAGTAGACATTGCAGAAACGTTTGATGGCGAAGAAAGTAAAGGTCTGTTTTTTTGACATCTACCGGTAACGGTATCGGTATTAACAGTAGAAATTATTTGAACAACAAAAACAACTCGATCGAAATGTGTGACATTTATTTGCGTTTCGATACTCGAATGAATAAAATGTTTCTACCATGAAAGCGGTTAAAAGACCTGTCGATTGCTATATGGTTAGGTTAGGTTGGAGTGACTGTCTAGATGTTACTGACTCACTTAGACCTTAAGGGTCCATTGTGATTTCCACTAATGAAGTTACTCATGGGAGAGTAATGAACTTAAACAAACCATTTTGTACTTTTAATGAAGTCAGAGAGACATTTTGTGTCAATCGTTGCCAGTTCACTGGTATTATCGAAGAAGGGATTACATAGATATGCCTTCTATCCATGCCTTCTCGTCCATGCAGCTTCTACAGAAGTCGTTTGCGTAGAATACTAGCATCAAAGCATGTCTACCTATGAGGCAGTGTCCTGTTATGACTCCAATTGTAGAGCTTATACTTTCTCTGCTCAGGGAAATCAAGCCTTTTGACCGTTTCAGGTCCATGCGTGGCCATATTTATTTGGTTGCTAGGCAGGTGGTACCCTGTGACCATCTAGCATTTGTTGATTCTAGAGCATATTGTTTGAGAAGATATTTGCATGTAGCAAGTGGTGTTTCTATGTTATGTCTTTGTCTAACGGTAGGCAGAAGTGTTCCGTTTTTGGCGAGCTCATCGACTTTGCAATTTCCCGGGATGTCCCACCCAAATGAGGTGAATGTTAAACTGTTCCGTCATTTCATTCAGAGATAATCGACAGTCGTGGACTATTTGAGAGTTTGTGGAGACAGACGCGAGCGAGAGATTTGAGAGCGGCTTGGCTGTCCGAGTAGATACGTATATCCATGCAAGATATAACGTTTTCTTTGAGCCAGGATAGTGCCTCTTTAATCGCCATTACTTCTGCCTGGAACACACTTTATTGACTGGGAAGTCTATATGATAAACTGAGATTTAGTTGTTTCGAATTGTTATGGTTCATAAACATACTTTAACCTCTGATGACACTTTTAGATTTTTAGTGAAAACAAAAAAAAAATTCTTACGAGAGCACACAATGAGGCATAAATGTCATTTAAGTTTTCTTTAATAATGTCAAAAGCTGTTCATCAAGTTCATACGACTAAGTCGTCGCGATTAAAATTCAAAGTTGCATTGCCAACTGCAGCAGCATTGCGATAGACTTGCAACAATTTTTGTTTATTTTTTTTCCTTTTTAATAGATTTTCTCAATTTTATTTATGTATTTTCAGTTTCGCTGGCAGACCGCATTAGATGGCTGTATGTCTATCTAGTTGACTGGAATTACCGGTTATGCGCCTTACATGTCTCGCAGCACTCATAGCTCCAACTCGTATACTACGAGTATACCCTGAACAACTTGCTCTTGATTGACTTAATTAAAAAGGCATTGCTAAATTGTATTAGTGCAGGTACCCAGTATAACACACCTGTTCACAGGTGCAATTTCTCTGTCAAATGTTAATATTTTTTTGTTGCTCACATCTTTTAAACATATTTCTTTGTTTCTAATCAATTCGGTGCATGCAATGCAAAAATGAAATTAATCACTGTTTTTTTTCTATAGTTTTTAAAGGTTCGCAGGGGAAAAAGAAAGAAAATTCCATTGATGAGAATGTTCATATAACTTAACTGTACAATACTCGTAATTCATAAAGAAGCTATAAATTTTAACATTTTGACACTTTTTTGTCGGGGTTTAGTGCTGTTGAGCGAGGTTTTGTTTTGACCCATTTTCAGAAGTGACGGAACAGACGGTTTATATTTTGAAAGTCATACATCATGCATAGAGAATGTGTGTGGTGGTGGTGAATCATGAAAAAGAACAGGCAGAGCAGATGGAGTGTAATAACGGAAGTGGAGGTCTTAAGAACAGTAAAGTTCGCTTGGATTACTCCAAATTGGATGGATGATGATGATGCACGATGCGCAGTGCATTGTCGTTTTGATTCTTTGTCAATAAATCATGGAATTTTACTGAATTTTATAGTACTTTCAGGCATGAGGAAAATAAACAAAGAATTGGTGAATCGTGCATCGATTCAAAGTAAAGACTTTAGGACATACAAACGGTGTCTATGGCAATTATTGGAGATTAAGCAAAAGATCTAGGTATTGTCTATATGCGATGAACCTTTGGAAAAGGCGCCTATATCGAGTTCTTGTTTTGACACTGACGCTAGACTTACACGTCAACACCAGAGCCACATTTTGTAGAAGTCCTTCCAACTATCCGCGTGCACCGACAACAATAGGTCCGTTCTTTTACTTTTTCGGAAGTTTTTCTAAAAACGGTCAAAAATCGAGGAGTGGGGATGAAATTTTTTGATTCTCCCAAAAAGTAAAAGAACGCTTGACAGCCTTAATCTCCCAAATGCACAAAATTATGTCAAACGTCAACAAAATTCAATTTACTTCTTATGGTTTGACAGAACTTACAAAAACTGCCAGAAGGAATTTTTATGCTAAAATCGGCAGATAGGGGAAATATTTTTCTCCTTCAAAAGTGACAGAACTTACAAAAATTGGAAAAGTGGGAGAATATGGCAGTTTTAGGGAGTAAAAGAACAGACCTAATAATAGTTTACTGTCAACGTGATGTCGGTGATGACGGAAGTGAGGTTAAGACCAAGCTCGTGACGTCTCAGATAAAACGTCAACAAAAAAATTTGACAAACAAAATTTGAGACAGTAGCTTATGGACTAAGTCATCTGGAAACACTTGGTTTTAAATGTTATACTTTAGAACTGTTTAATGAAGAAAAACCAGATCAGAGCAGCACAAACCAGCACAAGTAAATGAAAATTGCCAGAACAAGTAAGAACAGAAAAGATCAGCTCCCCATTTAATCTTATTGACAGAATAAAATCAGCTGTCAAATGAATATTCCAAGTCAAATCAAATTGAATAAAATGTTCATTTGTTGGAAACAAGATTCTGAATAGCTTTTTAGATTCTTTCGAGGAATTTTTACTTGGGAGTATAGTAGTAATATTTTTACTTCCTCGAAAAACTCGTCAATCGAGATAATTTCAAAAAATTGTTTGATTGGAAAAAAATAAAAATAATTTGGCATTTGTAATTTTGACATTTGATAGTTTTCACAAAGCTGCACCAGCAAAAAAGTAGGGCCAGAAAAATGTGTACTAAACTGAAGTAGACAACTTCATGGAACACAGAATGACAGATTGTAGAACAGTTTATGGCAAGGTTTTTACTCGTGGAACACACAAACGTGTACTTTTTGGATCTTTTCTGTACTTTTCTGTGCGGAGCAGATTCATTGAACAGACCCTTTGTTATATTTTAAATGCCACTATTATCAATTTTGAATGGAATTTGACAGTTAATGGTTTACGGATTGTTCAATTGAGTTCCAGTGAAAATCAATGCTTCAGGCCAAATGCGATTGATATACCTTCTATTTCACCCAAAACCAGAAAAACGAGATCATATTGATACTAAATATTTAATTTAAACAGTTCATAAACACACTTATTAATAATCGAACAGGGTTGAAGAGTCGACTCAGAGCGTTTCTTTTTTTTTAACGTTCGGAACCATTCCGAACGAATTCGTTCACTTGGCACAAGATGAGAGTTCAGAACAGAAGAGAAAACCGATTCCGATTCTGGAATCTAAAACAGAATCACGCATAAATGCACAAACTTGAACATACATAAATCAGTACCGAAATTGTTTAAAACGATAAATTATAATTTTAAAAACGTGATATTATTTAAACAAAAACAATTAGTCAAATGTCAAATCCCAGTGGTGTTAAACACCTGTTGTATGGTGTGTTCGCAAAGAAATGTCATTAACAGCCTGTTTCTCCCCCTTGTGAGGAATCAAAACTCATAAGTCCTTGTGACTATTTCTTGTGAGAATTGTTGTGATTCGATAACATTTGTCGGATTCTCTCATAATCCTCAAAAGAAAGGTCACAAGGAAACTCACCACAGCTAAGGTGAAAGTTTTATATAAAAAAATGGCTTTACTCACAGTCAACATAGAAGTCGTTGGAACAAGAGAACGATTTATATACTGTCTGGGTTGTCCTAGGTTGTGACTTTGGGGGAGAATACGAAGAAGACACAAAATCAATTTCACCTCTTCTTATGACTTGTGAGGTATCAGTGATGATGGGCTGTAAGGCCGTGTGTGAATTGCGTTAAAATGTGTATTAAAACTTGACGTTTGGTTAAAACTTGACACTAGCGTGGTGAATAAAATGGGTTAAAATTTATCCAGCTGTAAAGCAGGTTAGTTTAGGTTAGGTTAGTGGCTGTGGATACAGAATCCACAAACTTAGGCCAAAAGAAAAGGCCCATTGTGATACCACATGAATCTAGAGAATTACTTCTTACTAGTCGAACCATTTTGAGCTTTTTATAAAGCGAAGAAGATATTTGATATCCTTATTAGCTAGTTCACTGGGATTATCATAAAAGTACTCTCCCATTTCTTTCGAGCGCTTTAGGTCCAGTGAAGGCCAAATGAGTTTTGTGGCTGCGCACGTTGGTAAATTATGCCACCTAGAGTTTGTTATCTTTAAGGCTGTTTCTCTTAGCAGAAGTTTACATGTAGCTATCGGTATACCTATCTTCTCCCTTTCCTTCGCAGTAAGTGACTTTCTCCAGTGAAGTCCACCATACTGCAACCCCGTACATGAGTATTGGTCGAATGACCGATGTGTATAGCCAATAGGTTATGCGTGTTTGAAAACCCTATTTGCTTCCTATGGCTTTCTTGCAAAAGAAAAGAGCTACTGTAGCTTTCTTAACTCTTTCCTGAATATTAGGTTTCCAACTTAATTTTCTGTCCAGTATTAGACCGAGATATTTGGCTTTGGAGGTACAATTATTGGGATCTTGTATTTCCGTTTGAAAAGGACGAGGTCTGTTTTTTGGGGATTAATACTAAGTCCACATTGATCAGCCCATCTAGTGAGCACATTAAGTACGTTTTGGAGGAGGTCTCTCAGTGTATCAGGATGTTTTCCTGTGATGGCGATAGCAACATCATCGGAATACGCAATCACTCTGTAGCCTTCAATCTCGAGGGATATTAGCAGTTCGTTAACTACTATGTTCCACAGGAGAGGGGACAGAACACCACCTTGCGGAGTGCCTCTACTGACAGACCTTTTCGTACAAAAATTACCCATCTTAGAGTTGATAATCCTGCTTTTTAGCATTAGATTAATCAACTCACAGAGTGAGTATTCGGCGTTTAGGGTCGTCATAGCAGAAGTGATGGCAGATGTGTCAACGTTATTGAAAGCTAAAAAGCAGGTTAAATGGGTTAACATTTTGAAGTGTCTTTTTTTTCTCAGGAATGATAGAGATGTTTGCTTCTGATTTGTTTTTTCTGTTTTTTCTCAGTTTTATTTAGTTCTTCGGTATAATTAATTAATATGCATTGATATTTCAAGGGATTAAAACAAAAATACTTTAAATTTTTTTATATTTTAAAGTCGAAAAACGAAATAATAGTTCTTTCTTTTGAGAAAGATAACAGATATCAGCTGTGAAAACATGTTTTGCAGCGTTACCACATGGAAAAAACCAATCATCCAATAAGGGAAATTCTCGTTTGAAGATTTTTTTTACTTATGCTTCAAAATATCAAATTATCACTTCAAAATCGAGAAAAATAAATTAAGCAGAGTTTGTTTGTTATTTTTAGTGGGTTTTGTACACAAGATTATTTTACGCAGAAGGATAAACACATTTTTTGTTGAGGGAAATTTCTTAAATCATTTGGGAAATTTCTTAAATCTACGCAGAAATGTTGGTTAAAAAAATCTCTTTTAACGTAATTCACACAGCAAATTGCTAAATTAGTTCCCTTTTTTAACCAAACGTCAAGTTTTAATATGCATTTTAACGCAATTCACACACGGCCTAAGAATCAACCCAAAACATAAAGGTGGTTTCACAATGGTGTTTACATTACACAAATCCGCCAACGCGACAAAAGATGATAAAAATGTTGTTGAATGTGAACCCCTTTATGTGAAGAATCAGCACATGGTAGATAAATAAATTTGAAAAACGATATTTTTAAAAAAATTATAAAAGTTTATTGAACGAAAAATATATTATTAAACTCTAATTTAACCATTCACTCGGTAACATATATTTTTTATAAGGTAAATAAGTTCTAAATATTCAAACATTTCCAATTGCAAATATTTTTGTTTTCAAAGTCAAAAACACGAATATTGTTGTTTTTCTAATTTCTTTTTTTAACAAAGGACAAATAAATAAATAGGAAAACATAATTTTTTAATAACAACAATATACGCATATCAAATTTGCAATGAGAAAAGTTTGAAGAACAGTTTAAATAATAAGAAAAAATCAAATTTTAAATGAGGGATCTTCCACCACATATAAAAATATTGCAAGGTTCTTTTAAACATAAACAATAAATTGAACATTAAAAATTAAACAAAAAAAATTACTAAAGATAAAATATTATGTAAATGCAAGTATAGGTAACCCTTCTCTTTTGTAATCAAAAAGAAATGTAATTTTAATCCGGCAAAAGTGTCTTCTTGTTTCTAAGGTCCTTTTTTGTCTTTTTAAATAATACGAGTCCATGTCTTAAATAAAATTATGCTCTGATATAAAAACATTCAACATTTGAATTTAAAATAAACCTAACCTTGAATTAACAAACTCTATACATTTTTTAGTTTTATTTCTTGTCTTCTGAAAGCATCTCAAGGTGAGTTTCAATAAAAATTTTCTTCAGTTAAGCTCCGTTTAACATTTATTTGCATATTACAAAGATAAATCAGACGAGTTAAAGAAAAAAAAAAAGCAGACACATTCATTTTAAATGTCATAGAAGGCAAGAAACCAGCATACCATTGGGAAAAATGATGAAAAACCGGATTCAATGAAACACAGACAAAAAAAAAAATAACAGAAACATATCGAAACCGTGATTCAGTTAAGATATTGAGCAATGAACCAAAAAAAAAACACACACAACACAGCAACAACAAATTGTGTTTTGACATTTGGTCGTCTTCCCTTTCACTTGGGTAAAGTTGAAGTGTGGTATGCTGGTGCTGCCCCCTCTGTGCAGTGAACTTAAACGAAAAAAGAAATATATTCCCCATAAACCAAACAAATTACCAACTTAACAAAAGCAAATAAATCTGATTAACAAAAAAAAAAAAAAACATTAACAAAAGGAACCTCTACACTAATGCCGGAGAAAAATTACCAACCGTGAGACAGCAAATGGTAAAAAAAAAAAAAAAAAAACGAGAATGAATAAATGCGCTGAATAAATAAAATCGATTAGAAAAAAGAACTCTCGCGTGTAAACGCATATGTCCAGTCCATAGAGAAACAAAAAATAAACGTCATCGACATTTGCACATTATTTGTGTGGCTGGCTGTGGTGAATTGGATGGATGTTTGTGGTCTGCCTGTATGCAAAAAATAAAAAAACCAATGAAAGTGAAAGTTTCACTTTTCATATTGTTGATCAGGCAATGAACCGGCATTTTACTGTGTTGCTGCTACTATCCACTGCAGTTGATTCGTTTCGGTTTGTTTTTTGTCTTGTCTTATGACAAAAGTAAAATAAATACTTAAGCTAAGGTTATTTACTTAATGAAGTAGAAGAAGCCGCCTACATGGATGCAACTGCAGATCGATAAAACGAAGACGACGACGACGATGATGATGATGATGATGAGGACGCTGAGGATTGCGATGATATTTGTTTGGGAGTGTCTGGATGCAGTGACAATGACGACTGATGATGAGTACCCCAAAGCATGTCTAGGCAATTGAAGAGTTGCGGATCTATCCTGGGTGATCCGATTGCTCCTCCGACATTTATTCCTCCCACATCGCCACTACCAACGCGTGGTACATGAATAGTATTATTGTTGATGTCTGCTAAAGTGGAAAAGCAATCAAACATGGACTCGTTGGTGGTTGTGGTTGTGGGAAACAATAAGTTCGGATGATTTTGCTGATTGAAGGAGTTTATCGAGAGGTTTTCAAAATTGAATATCAATTCGTCGCCACTTGGGAGATTGTTACTGGTAGCACTACTCAGCCCACTGTCTGAGAAAACACTGCAACTATCCGATGTCGACAAGGATGACGATGACGATGAAGATGAGCAACTGCTGCCGCTGCTACTATTGCCTGACGCACCTTTGATGTCGCAAGTTTCCATAAGCTTGCGAGATATTTCGTTTATACTTTCGGTTAGAAGAGACTCAGCTGTTGGACTGAGGAGGAGATCATTTGGAAGTGTCTCTAATTGCAGGAAAGTGTCATGGTCGTTGTTGTTGTTTGTGAAGAAATTATCACCAATTTGGATTCCACTCAAGATATCGCCATATCCAGAATCACTAGAATCACTCAAACTGCCAGTCAGATTGGTAGTTTGTTTTCTGTTTCTGGGCATTGATATTCATCACCTGACTCGATCGATTCGAACCGATTACTCCGACATCCTTAGTGGCTCTTTCGAATTCTGTAGTGTCGGACGAGTTATCAGAATATGATCGACGCAATGGGAATGCCCAAATGCGACTCAAGGGATCACATTGCCGGCAAAAGCATATGGATCCCGTTGCCGGATCCTGACCATCAGCCGCATGACATGGTTCATTTCGAATGGAATTCACATCATCGGCAAATATTGACATTGAAGGGAACGGATTTGCTTGCTGGTCGAGGAAGAGTGAATGTTCTCGTTTGGCAGAGTCACTATCGGTTTTCTTGATCACTCCAAAGTTTGATGCAACGTTTGTCAATGGCTTTCGATCTTTTTTCCTTCGTTTTCGTGGCTTAATAATTCGCGGCAGGCAAGCCACTGCGGCAGAGTCACTCTGAGTGTTGGACCCGCCGCCGCCAGTGCCTGTTCCTGGCCCTACACTCAGGTTATTTTCCTTCGTTTTTGGGTGCATCGGGACATTTGACACTTTGTAACCACAGGAAGAATATCCTTCGAGCGAATTTGGGTTCAGTGGTCTCAACTGACGCTGGCAATTCAAACGGTTGCGATTGTACGATCCACTTAGGAGCAGTGGAGCTCCTTGAGTGTGCATTGCTAAACGTGTCATCGGATTCAAGTCATACTCATTCGATGAATGAAGATCTCGGTTGGAATTATACATTTGAACAGGATTGGGTATGGGTTGAGTTTGAGGCGGATGTGGAGGTGGGAGTCTATGTCCTGGTACTGTTCCCCCTGCACTTGGCTTTCTTTGACGACGGTTCGAGGATGCAGCCGTTGAGATTAATGGTATTCCTGCCCAGCCATTGGCATTGTGTTGGTTAAAACATGGAAGCATTGCATAGTTTTGATGCTGATGGGGTGGGTGAGGTGGTGGAGGAGGCTGCTGTTGTTGCTGCTGCTGCTGCTGCTGGTGGTGTTGATGATGATGATTTTGATTAGGAGGATAGTAGTTGGGGTTGTGTTGTTGTTGGTGGAAATTGTAGAAAAAATTGTGCGGTCTACATCCTGATGACGATCCGGATCCCGATAGCGGTACGACTCGTCCCGATTTCATAATACCGTCGTCGAAATAGTTTCGAGCATTCCTTTGGTTTCACACACTACACTTAGGATTTTTTCTTATTTCAATCGTCAAGCCTTCGAGCTCGGTCTTGATTTCAAATCGAACAATAGATAAAAGTTTCGAAATAAAGTCCATCAATTTCTTTTGTTCATCGCTCAAGACACCATCAATCAAATGCATTTAAGTTTGCGTAAACCGAACCGAACCGAAGCGACAACAACAAACGGCCACACACAATTGTTATTATTCTTCTGTAAGCGCATACAGTCTATTGCTCTTGGGCGCAGCGTAGCACTTAATATCTGGTATTTGCCACTTTTTCAAACAACATTCAACACGACATCGAACACAGACCAGACGAGGCAGGCAACGACTAAGCGAAACGACACAAAAGAAAACAATTGTGTTACGAAATATGCTGTGTGACACACTAAAAGCAGCCAAAGAAGACGAAATCGAAGTAAAAACAAAAAAAGTTGTTGAGTCTCACGACGAAAGACTCAAGACTTCAAACTTCGACGACTTGCAGGATGCAACTTTTATTCAATAATTCAAGAGACCAACCGACCGATCGCTGTCAACGTAAGTGGCTAACTAAAAAAACGTCTCAACGGCAACTTGAAGCCAAGCTGCTGCGATTTGGAATTTGGGAAGACCGCCAGGCACTCATGAAGTCTCAAGTCACAAAAGCCACACACAAACAAGACTCGCGGCTTTGGCTGAAAATAGAGTGTTAAGAGCTCTGAGAGAAATCTCGATCGTGCCCGTGTCTTGTGAGTGAGTTGTGAGCAACAAAATCAAATTGAAAAGAAGATAAAAAAAATGAGAAGGGGAAATAAGAAAAAAAAAGATACGTTCCACAAACATTCGTGATTGCGATAGGATTTTTACATTCTACAATGGAGCATGGAGCCACACACATGTGGTGGATGGAAGTACAAATCGTGGTCGCTCAGCTCATCGCAGTCGGTCGGTTGAGAGAGGAGAAGACACAATTTATTGCCTGGTGTCATTCTCATTTGTTTACCTGGTCGTTAATTCTCAAAGAGCAATTGAAAAATTTTAAGATTTTACTAATATGTGGATGGAATACGAATTTTTTAATTAACGAAATTATTTCTCGGGAATTATGTAAAGAAATATTATTGCTGCCTTTGATGTGATGACAGTGACACTGGCGGGTTGTCAGATTCTGTCATGTTTTATGCTGAGAGGAATTATTTTTTTACGTTCTTTCAGAAGGTTTGAAGGAGTGGAGTATGGGTGATTCTTAAAGGCTGTTATGACAAATTAATGTCCACGATATAAAAAGAACATAAATATGCATTTATTTTCAAATAAATAATAATATTTCTTCGAAGAGTAGACACAGTGCATTCAAGAGGACACAAGCGTTCAAAGCAGCCTCTGTCTATCAACTGCTACAACTGCAGTCCCCGCGGTGAACGTGGGGTGGCTAGAACTTCAACCGAAGATAAGGTTCCGTACCCCAGTGGGAAATTGTTGGTGCTAGCAAAGAGAGAGTGAGGGAAAGGGAATGCCTCCTTTCTTCAACAGGCGGTAGTGGAAGAATTTCCCACATGGAATCAACGGCGACGTCTATTGTTTGAAGGATGAAATACTTAGTGAAAACCTTATAGGGCTACTACGACATATTCGCAGCCCAAGCCTAAGAGGAAGGGTTTGGATTGGGGTGACTGCCTGTCAACGTAATGAAAATATAGTTCCGAACCACGAACTTGAAACGTTAATTCCCTTAAGAGACCACGTGCAGCTGAATAATAAGCGGAAGCCTTTGACTGCTATAAAGCAGATATAACCGTCATCAAAAAATTCGATGGGATGGCCTACGAAAAATAAAGAACTGCGATATCTACTACGGCCGGTTATTGGGATCAAAATCAGCGTCTATTTGGATGTGGATTTGTATCTAGGACTGTACTCTGTGACTGTACTCTGTACTCTGTGGGGAGGGAAGTTATGGTAGCAAGTACTACAAGGGGGCATTGAAATCTACTGATCAATCGTGAACCAGATTTATCACATTGCTATGATGCACGACCCTTTTGAGCATGCAAGATGTCTGCACATTTCGAAGTGCCAACATTGACTCGGATCAATACTGTTTTGTAGCAAAGGTACAATCGAAAGAGATTGCTAGATCCTCTTTCGATCTTGTCTCCGAAAAACCTCCTTGGAAGTCTTTTGCTGCCAGCACAGAATTGAGAGAACTATTGGCAACACTTCCGAAACAACTTTCAGAGATGTCGCCAGAATTCTAGGCCACCACAACGAAATCCCTGGTTTGACGATAAATGCCAGCGCGCACATGCAGCTTAATAAGGAGTATCCAAAGCGGCGATGCTGCAAAGAAGGGTTCCAAAAAGCTTGCAAGCTGTACGAGCAGAAAAGGAGAGAGGAGCACAAACTTTTTAGAAAGAAAAAAGGAGCATGAGAACTGCGCGATAGAGATGATAGCGGTATGTCACAACGGGAACGAGGTTCGAAAGTTTTACAAAAAGGTAATCAAAAGATAATCGAACCGAAGCCTGTAGAGACCATCATGGGAACATCACATCGTAGTGGAACCACAGTCAGTGCTGAGGATATGGAAAGGCCACTTTTCCAAGCTTTATAATGAACGAAATTCCGCCATTTATGCAGAGCCATCCAATTAAGGTGAAGCAGATCACGAATTTAACCCACCCGACCTTGAACAAAGGAAGATGGCGATATCTAAACTTAAGTCGAACAAAGCCGTTGGAGTAAACGGCCTAGCCACCGAACTGTACAAAGCAGCTGGAGATGATATGGTTAGGAGCATGCACCAGCTCATCTGCAAAATTTGATCGGAGAAAAGCATGCGCGACGAATGGAACATCAACATCATATGCCCGATTTTCAAGAAAGGAGATCGCCTGAACTGCCTACAACATCGCCTAGAAGATCTTGTGTGCCGTGCTGTGCCAACAACCTGATAGGTCCCTAACAGTGTGACTTCAGACCAGGAAAGTTCACCATCGATCAAATATTCACCCTACAGCAGATCTTAAAAAAGACCCAGGAACTTCAAATCGATACCTTCCACCTTTTCATCGATTTCAAGGCCGCGTATGACAGCGTCTATAGAGACCAACTATATAAAGCAATGTCTAGTTTTGGCATCCCAGAAAAACTCGACAATGGAAAACTCACGCTGTTCCCTCATGGCATTGATGTCAAAAAAGATTTTAGGCAAGTCGATGCGCTTAAATGCGATTTCTTTAACATAATTTTGGAAAAGATTGTGTAAACCCCAAAAATAGGCCATTCAACTACTAGGATAATCCGACGACATTGACATACTTGGAAGAACATACAGCATGATGTTCATGAAGCGTTTGTGATCCTTAAGACAGAGGCATCAGAGAAAGTGGGTCTTGTGATTATTGAGGGCGAAACGAAGTTAATTCTGTCAACAAGAACGAGTACACCCAAAATCGACGTCTTGGAATAAATCTCACCATAGACAGATTATACTTAGAGGCAGTTAAGAACTTTGTCTAACTGAGATCCGCAAAAAATTCAGATGATGACAACAGCACTGAAATCAAACGAAGAATAACTCTGTCTAATCGCTACTTCTTATGGACTTAGACGTAACTATTCAAGGCCGTCAACAGAGACATGGGCGTCCAAAATATCCAATTCTTCGCTTGATTTTTGGTTTCATCCGCAAAATTAATGAAAACGACCAACAAAGAACTGTATGGACTGTACGGGCTGTACAACGACAGAGATCTAGTCAGAAAAGTTAAGGTCCAATCCCATAGCCGTACTAAAGGGTTTTTGAATAGGGACGCTACAAAAGTAGACCGATAACGACAGCAAACGACGCCATATTTTTTCCCGCTCTCTTGACATTTCTCTTCAGTAAGGTTTGCCATTTCATCATGGAAAGGTATACGATCCAACAACGACTCAAAATTATTTAAATTTACTACCGAAATTCGGAGTCAGTGGTCAACACTTTAAGAGCGCTACGTACAGTTTATGGTCGTCATAATCGTCCTGCCAGATCAACAATTGAGCGTCTAGTGGAAAAATTTGAATCCACAGGCTCAGTACAAAATGTTCCAGTGCCAGTGAAACAAAGAAGTGCCCGTAGTGTCGAGATTATTGCTGCCGCTAGTGCATCAATTGCGGAAGACCCAAATCAGTCTCTCACACGTCGTTCTCAAGCGTTGGGCATCTCTGTGACGTCGTTGTGGCGAATTTCGCGAAAAGATCTTAGCCTACATCCTTACAAGATCAAATTGACGCAAGAACTGAAGCCGCTTGATCACCAAAAGCGTCGTATTTTCGTGAATTGGGCTGAGCAACAACTTGAAAATGATCCGGATTTTCATCGAAAAATCATCTTCAGCGATGAGGCTCATTTCTGGCTGGATGGCTTCGTCAATAAGCAACCGAAAAAATCACTGTTTGGTGCGGTTTACATGCTGGTGGTGTCATTGGGCCGTACTTCTTCCGTGATGATCAAGACCGGCACGTTACTGTGAATGGGAATCGCTACCGCTCAATGCTAACCGATTATTTTTGGAATGAATTGGATGATATGGACTTGGACGATATGTGGTTTCAACAGGACGGTGCCACATGTCACACAGCGAGCCAAACAATCGAATTATTGAGAACGAAGTTCGATGAGCGCATTATCTCCAGAAATGGACCTGTGAATTGGCCGCCTCGTTCATGCGATTTAACGCCGTTAGACTATTTCCTGTGGGGCTACATCAAATCTATGGTTTATGCCAACAAGCCAGCGACGATTGATGAACTTCGTACGAATATCGAACGTGAAATTGCAGCAGTATCGGCCGATTTAAGCTTGAAAACCGTCGAAAATTGGGTTCAGCGTCTGGACTTCTTCAAGCGTGCCCGTGGAGTTCCATACATAATGGCATCAAATTTACTTCCACATGAATAAAGAATTTCATTGATATCCAAAACCGTTTTTGTTTTATTTAAGAAAACTTTTGTAGCGTCCCTATTGAAAAACCCTTTATTTGTGGTTCTTGAAAAAATCCTCTTGTATAGAGGGGCTAAGTGTTAACAAGGCTTTCCTTTCAAGTCCTTTACAGAAGTCTTAGTTCAGAGATTATTCACGATTCTGGTTTGGATACTAGCTTTATTGGTGGTATGCTGACGGACTTCAATAAACTGAATTAGAATTCAATATTGACAGGTTTTTTCAACAGTTCTAAAATCGATGAGTAAATATGATGGAGCTGATACCATTTTTGTGGAAGTTTTTGATACAATTGTTCGCAACAAAGAGACTCAGATGTCTTCAATTTCAACTGCTCTCTTTTACTACCACACAATCGTCATTTCAACCCAATTCCAAGCTCTTAACTCATATTTGACATATTCTAGAAATCATGCGCTATCTTTGCGAAAGATCATTTGTTTGCCAATTCAATGAAACCAGAATACAATACCAATATCACACTTATTCCATCATCATTTGATTTCTTTGTTTTGTCGTTTTCTTCTTATGCACACACACACACCCTTGACACCCCCTCAACGTCTCATTGTTAATTTTCCACTTGATGAATATCGGTTACAAGGTATAATGATCTAGGTTTGGTTCTTAATCAGGGCTTGACTATAATGCACTGCCACTGCCAACAACATTCCTCTTGTTCTTACGGCATAAAGTCTTACACTTCATCTTGCCAGCAGCAGAGTTCTTGAAGTTGCAACTCAAAAATGCATCAACAACTGCACTGCTTTAGAGAAAGAAGAACAAAAAAAAACGTTCTATTCAGCACACTCAAATGCTGCTGACAAGATGACGAGCGACGACTGACGACATCGCATCATAACAAATCCCCTTCCTTACGTGTCGGTCTTCGTCGTCATGCTTTTGCCATATGTCAGTGCACCTTTCTTTTTCGTAATTTACATTTTCCATGGGGCAGGGAAAATCGGTCAACGGGAACCAACTAGTATACCTACAGAAAGCGCAACAGTTAACGAACGTTCAACAACTCCAATTCAATTGCTGCTGATGGTGATGGTCGTAGTCGTGGTCGTGTTCGTGGTAGGATTCGTGGTTTCAAGAAAAAACAAAACTTTCTCTTTTCTTTAACCTCAAAATCACCCCCGTAGAGGCGTATTGAAAGAAACCACACAGCCAAGCCAAGCTAAACGAAGAACACCAAACGTAGCGTCGTTGTTGTCGGTCGTCGCTCGTCTTCGTCATCGTTTTCGTTTTCATTTTTATTTGCAAATCTTTTGGAGGCAAACGATATCTCTTTGGATCGCTGCTCTGCGGTTGCTTTTGTACAATAGGAGAAGGCGAACTCGAACTCGGCTTCCAGCACTAAACCGCTTAAGATATTCACGGTCAAATGCGTCCAGCGAGCACACAAACCATCAAATCTAATGAAAGTGCTTCATCTCTCCAGAGACCACCAACGAAATAGTTTGATGCTGTTTTGTTTTGGCCACATTCACACAATCACAGAAACACAGAATGACGATTATGGTGAAAGGAGAGGCTTCGAGTTGTGACGGTCGGTCGGTCGCCACCGCGCGTCGATTGAAGCACTTTCGATTTCTCTTGCGGTTTCCTTTGTCTTCTGATGCGTTTATTTCTATATGCTTAATCGCAATCGGATATGATAGGCAATTTTGTCTGATTGCATATATTCTTCGGCCATCCGGAAGACTCACAAAACATCAATTTACTCACTGTCCATTCTGCCAAAGTGAAATGATTAAATAAATGTGCTTGCGAGCGCTGTTATGACACTGAGCTGTCATTTGTATCATTAAGAAGTCTGTTTTATCAAAACTTTTACTATGTAAATTAGATTACGAAACAGTCTCCGCCACCGCCGCAGTAGCCGTTTAAACATAGGAAGGCAGACAGTCTTGCATGGACATGTTTATAAAAGAGTCAAAAATTAACATATTGTACTACATACATAGTTTGTTTTTATTTGACTTTTATTTTGATTTATTGAGGAGTAGAGAGTGAGCCAAAGTTAATGAAGTTTTGTTTTGTTTTAACTTTCATGTGACATCATAAAACATTACATGAATAATGAAGTAAAATTAATGAATCCATTTACAGAGAGAAAAAAAATACATCCGGAAATCATTTGACAGTTTTAACTCATTACGCCATAATGCTTTTTGGCACGTAGATTTTTTTGTGTGTGTCTTAACAGCAATGAATGTTGAATTGGAAAACGATACTTGGCTCATATAAGTACTTACTCAGGAGTGCGATTGTAAAAAGTAAGGAATTTAGGTGGAACTTTTATATTCTACTCGTTCCAAGTACAGGGTGTGCTTAAGGTTTAGGTAAAAGTGTGTGCGAGACATCATTCATCATTCATCTTTTGATACCATCTATTTGTGAAATATAACATTATTTAATGCTAGCGATTTGGAAAGACCACTTCTGTAGACTGTATAACGGCAACGACGAACAAAACACCGCCCTCCAGACAGGAGCCTTTCATCGGACACGATGATAGCCAACAATGCCATGAACCTGACCTAGAAGAAGTGAAAACCGCAATATCACGGCTGAAATCCAACAAAGCCGCTAGAGCAGATGGTTTAGCTTCTGAGCTGTTCAAAGCAGCAGGCGACGAACTAGATAGGAGCATGCACCAAATCATCTGTAACGTATGGTCGAAAGAATGCATGCCCGATGAATGAAACCTCAGCATTGTTTGCCCGATCCTGAAAAGGGGAGATCTTCTAAACTGCGCCAACTATAGAGGAATAAGTCTACTAAACATCGCCTACAAGATCCTCTCTGCCGTAATATGTGAACGTCTGAAGCCTTCCGTCAACAATCTGATTGGTCCTTATCAATGTGGCTTCAGGCCAGGAAAGTCAACCATCGACTAAATTTTTACGTTGCGGCAGATCCTATGAACTCCAAATCGATACCCACCACCTTTTCGCGATTTTAAGGCCGCCTATGACAGCATCTACAGAGACGAGCAGTATAAAGCTATGCCTACTTTTGGCATCCCTGCCAAGCTTGTTCGCTAGTGAAAAATGACGATGGAGAACTCACGCTGCTCCATCAAGGTTGGCAACGAGCTTACGGAATCTTTCGATGCACTGTCGTGCGATTTTTTTAACATCGTTCTTGAGAAGATAGTGCAGAACTCCACCGTCAACACCAGAGGCACTATCTTCCAAAAATCTGTTCAACTTCTCGCGTACGCCGATGATATTGATATAATGGGAAGAACACAGCGTGATGTCAATAGCACCTTTGTGAGAATTGAGACAGAAGCGGCAAAAGTGGTTTTAGCGACAAATGAGGGAGAAACGAAGTATATGCTGTCTTCGAGGAACTTCACAATAGACGCATACAACTTCGGGGTAGTAGAGGAGTTTGTCTACCTAGGCTCCGCTTTAAACACGGGCAATAACACCAGCGCCGAGATCAGACGAAGAATAACTCTTGCTAATCGCTGTTTCTTTGGGCTAGGACAGCAATTGAGTGGAAAAGCCCTCTCTCGAGCAACTAAGCTAAAACTGTACAACACAACTGTACATCATCCCCGTCCTGCTCTATGGTGCAGAAGCATGGACTTTTACAAAATCGGATGAAAGTGCCTAAGGCTGTTTCGAGAGGAAAATTCTCCGGGTCATTTTTGGCCCCGTGTACATGGAAGAGGAATGGCGAAGAAGATATAACAGAAGATATAATACGGGTTGTACAACGACATGGACCTAGCCAGAAGGGTCAAGGTCCAGAGACTCAGATGGCTCGGTCATTTAGAGTGGATGGACATCAATGCTCCGGCCCGAAAAGCCTTCGCACTATTCCCGAGGGACGTAGAAGGAGAGGAAGACCGCGACTCAGGTGGCGCACTCAAGTGGAAGAGGACCTCAGGAGTGCAAAACTGGAGACAGCTAGATAGGGACCGAGGTGGCTGGCTGTAATCCGCATCAAATCCACACTACAAAACATCAGCATAATATGTCCACACGCTCCTACCGATGATGCTGAGGAGTTTAGCAATAAGGATTTGTACGACCTCCTGGATAGAACCTAAATAGCCTTTCCAGAATATGACGTCAAAGTCGTACTCGGAGACTTCAATGCAAAAATCGGGAAGGAAGACATCTTTGGCTAATTAGTTGGAAAACACGGCCTCCACGAAGTCACAACAGATAACGGCTTCCGACTAATCGACTGCAGCTCGTAATGCGGTAATAAGTAGCACTAGGTTGCCAAGACGAAAGATCTACACAGCAACCTGGCGATTTCCGGATGGTCGAATAATCAATCAATTCTCCATGTCCTAATCGGCGCAAAGCACCCATCCAACATCTTGAACGTGAGCACTTTCCAAGGAGCAAATGTTGACTTTGACCACTTTCTGGAGCCAATGACGAAAGAGAAGCGAGACCAGTCCAAGCCCCTAGCACAGGAGAGTTAGAAAGAGCCATCCAAAAGTTATTAAATATCAAGTGCGCCGGGTCGGATGGCATGCCTGCGGAACTCTTTAAATATGGAGGAGGTGTTTTGATGAACCGCATGCACTAGGTCATCAAACAAAAAAATTACCGTGGCTTATCCCTGCTTAATGTTGCATATCCCTGCTTAATGTTGCATACAAAATCCTATCCAACGTACTGTGTGAGCGTCTTAAACCGTTCTGCAACACAATGATCGGCACGTACCAGTGTGGCTTTAGGCCAAGCAGAACAACGATAGACCAAATATTCACACTGAGGCAGATCCTGGAAAAGACCAACGAATTTGAAGTCGAAACCCACCATCTTTTCATCGACTTCAAAGCTGCTTATAATAGCATCCACCGCCAAGAGCGTATGATGGCGATGTCTGAATTTGGGATCCCGAACAAACTGATCCAGCTGCACGGCATGTCGCTAAACAATACGCAGTGCAGTGTGTAAATGGAAAACAGCTAATCCTAGTTGTTTAAAAACAGGGTTAAGACAAAGAGAAGCGCTTTCCTGTGATTTTTTCAGCATAGTCCTCGAGAAGATGATTCGCAAGGCAGGTGTGGGCACGGAAAACACTATCTTCAACAAATCCACCGAGCTCCTAGGCTATGCAGGCGACATAGGCATCATCGGTCGGTCCAAGAGAGCTGTGCTTGACGCCTTCACAGCAATTGAAGAACAGGCGAAACTCGTTGGTCTTGAAGTGAATGAGGACAAAACAAAGTACATGCTATCAACAAACAAAAGAACCTTTGTCCACCGCCTAGGACAAAACGTCACTGTTGATAGCAGCAATGGGACAAAACTCAATCCCACAAACGACACCTTAGTGGAGATCCGACGAAAAATTACCCTAGCGAACCGCTACTTTTTCGGTTTGGCAAAACAACTGGGTTAAAAACTCCTCATTCGAAAGACAAAGTGTCTGCTATACAAAACTTTGAAAAGGGTACTTTCAACTGTACTGTACGAGCTGTACCAAGATTTGGATGTATTCCAGAAAGCCAAGAAAAGACGACTTCATCTCCAGCCAAGAAATTTGTCTCATCGCAGACCCCTGGTTCGAGACGACAAAGAAGACCGAACATACGGTACCAGGCTCAAGTGACTGCGGTTGTTAGAGATATAAACCTTTCTAGACAAGCTTAAGGGCTGTTAACTTCAAGAACGAAAATTGATTTTCATCAGATATTAAACAAAAATGTATCTTTGGGACAGTAGGGATTACCAAGAGCATTTTTAAGAAGAAACTGTCGCTCGAAATAAAATATGGTGTCTGGAAAGCAAAATATGGCCCAGAATTCTTCGTCATTTTAGTAGATACGAGCGAAGAAAAGGGAAAGCGTTTGTACCAGGACATACGCGCAGTGGAAGAGCACTACCAGAGGCTTTTAGGATATGAAAAATGAAGGCTGACTATTAAGGATCTCTGATAAGTCAGTTTCCAAAGAGGCTTTGTGAGTTGGCTGCTTTCAGCAGAACATTGTGGGTTTGAGTCTTAATCGTGCCCATAAAGTTTTTATTTCATCTCTCACGGGTACTCAGAGTAAGCCACTTAGGACTTGGCTCTTCTCTTTGCTGAAACTCAAGAACTAGAACTGATAAAAATCTTCTGATAATATTTGAAAATCGAATAACATACCTACATCAAGACGGAAAGCTCCGAGAAGGAGCACCCAAATATTTCTGAGGTTAGATTCAAATAAAAATATTCATGAGCAAAGACAAAGAGGTACATTTATACACTCAGGTGACTATTCCTAGTGACTTGATTGTTTTAGCAACCCAATTATTAATTACTAGCAGTCGCAGTTGCCTGCGACTTCGTCCGCCTCTACCTCAGCCACCGGCCAGAGGTGAGTTTTAGACTTGTGCATAATGCCCGCATGGGAATTTTGTTGCAAAGTAATTTTAAAACAGTGGACTCTCGCAGCGTAATATTATATAGCTTCAAGCCTTCTGCGATAAATGGATCATTCAACATTAATAGAATTGTTAAATTTGATTAAGCAGTTCCTGAGATAAGCGCGTTAAAACGCAGACAAATTAACATTTTTCGCCGTTTTTCCACATTTTCCACTGATTCTTCGCTCCTATTGGTCACAGCTTAATGTAAAGTAGCCTAAAGGCTTCCTCGATAAATGGACTATCCAACACAGAAAGAATTATACCATTCGAAAAAGTAGTTTCAGAGATTACCGCGTTCAAACGAACAAACTCTTCAACTTTATATATTAGTATAGAATATAGATAGATATAGATATGGGAACATCGTAGTAGAACCGCAGTCAGTGCTGAGGATATGGAAAGACCACTTTTCCAAGCTGTATAATGACGATGACGACCAAAACTCCGTCAGCAATACAGAACCATTCAATTTGAGTGCAGAAGGCCAACAATTCCACCAACCCGACATGGACGAAGTGAAGATAGCGATATCTAAACTCAATTCGAAAAAAGCCGCTGGAGCAGACGGACTAGCCGCCGAACTGTACAAAGCAGCTGGAGATGATTTGGTTAAGAGCATGCACCAGCTCATCTGCAAAATTTGGTCGGAGGAAAGCATGCCCGATGAATGGAACCTTAGCATCGTATGCTCGATCCTCAAAAAGGAGATCCCCGGAACAGAGGTATAAGCTTCCTTAACATTGCCTATAAGATCTTGTCTGCCGTGGTGTGTGAACGTCCTTATCAGCGGGGTCTAGCGGTTAACGAGGGAAAGACCAAGTTAATGCTGTCGACAAGAAAGGACAACCAACATCGCCGTCTTGGAGCAAACGTCAACATAGACAGATTTAACTTCGAGGTAGTTAAGGACTTTGTCTACCTGGGATCCGCTATCAACTCAACAACAACACCAGCCCTGAAATCAAACGAAGAATCACTCTTGCCAATCGCTGCTTCTTTGGACTAAGAAGGCAATTGAGTAGTAAAGTCCATTCCCGAGCAACTAAAGTGACACTTTACAAAACCCTCACCATCCCGGTCCTCATGTATGGTGCAGAGACATGGACCATGACAACATCTGATAAGAACGCTTTGGGCTGCTTTGAGAAAAAAAATTCTTCGACTGATTTTTGGTTCTGCCTGCATTAATGGAGAATGGAGACGAAGATTTAACAAAGAACTGTACGAGCTGTGCAGCGACACTGACCTAGCCAGAAAAGTAAAGGTCCAACGACTTAGTTGGTTGGGTCATGTTGAGCGAATGGAAAATAATGCTCCGGCTCGTAGTCTTCGAATCCAACCCGGAAGTACGTCGCAGAAGAGGAAGACCGCGACTCCGGTGGAGCATTGAGTGGTAGTGACCTGAACCAACTTGGCGTGCGAAACTGGAGACAGCTAGCCAGGGACCGAGCTGGCTGGAGAAGTTTGTTGGGTGAGGCCCTAGTCAGACCTGGACTGTAGCGCCACCATAAGTAAGTAAGATATAGATATAGATTTTTTTTACCAAAGAAATGCAATCTCTCTTATAATAGTCTAATAAATTATATAAAAGTTTAAGGAAAATCCAAACAAGACTTACACGAAAGATTATCCAGCATGTACGTAAGTAGTTTTTGTGTACCATTAGGCTCGTTATAAATTGATAAAAATTCCTTCTGTAACGGATTACCCAGAAGGCCTAACACATGTAGATGAAAACACTTTCCTATTTCATAAGGTAGGACACGTAGACAATTGTGATTGAGTAGAAGTTCCCTAAAATCAAAATAAAAAAAAAAACAAAACACATTTAAAATTCAATCCAACCTTAGTTCCAAATTCAAAAAATTACCTCAATTGAATGAGTTCACCAAGTTCAGCAGGCAAACTTCTTAACTTATTACTAGACACATCCAAAGTGCGTAGATTAACTAATAATCCAATGTCCGAAGGCAACCGCATCAAATGATTATCATTCAAATAAAGAGCAGTTAAATGTTCAAAATGCCACAAAGTTGGACTTATATTTCGTACATATCCTGTTGGAATAAATAAGAGAAAATAGCATGAAGGAAATATCTGCAATAAGTTCAAAGAGACCATCTTACCTGTTATCTCGATGCCGGTCCAGCAAGTTTTCTTTCCAGAAGCTGCTT